>DWTO01003261.1:0-12804 GCA_018244755.1 Jemadia pseudognetus | reverse complement strand
TAACATATTTTTTTTACGAAATGTAAGGTTAGGAAAATGTAATATTAAAATATTTTCATGATGTTAAGACGATCTAATGTATGACGATACAGCTTTTATTTCAATACATTTACTATTTAAATAATCCTTGCTAAACCGTCAGATAGTTGAAATAAATAAAGTTCATAAAAACATACTCATCTAGATACACAATCGTAATTCTTATTTTCAAAAAAAAAAAAGTAACTTCACGCCTGTAATCCCCGAAGAGATACATTCTTATTTTCAAGACGGGAAATATAAGAGAATGTTTGGGTTCAGCCAGGTAATATAATATGTGATCAAAACATTATTAGTCAAATGTTAATCGAAGCCAATTCAAACTATTACTCATGAAAACATTACTGACGAGCGATTTTCTTATTATTATACGACCTCTAGGGAAATTGCGGTAGACGAAATTATCACCGACCATTCTACTTCCTGAATAGATGAATAAAAATGCGCTTGGGGAAAATGAAGCATCAGACACAAAACACTAACCATTTTTATGGTTAGGATATGAGAGTACAATTTAGTTATTCCTATGATTCGAGCCTGCAGCATGTTTTGCAAAAAATATATTTCACCGCACTATTGTATTGTCCGGATTGGGTACTGTTAGTTTTTCTAACTTGAAATTTCTAGTGAAGGTTAAGAGTGTGGATGTATGCCTGGTGTATAGAGATAAGTTTACCCCTACTCCATAGTGGGACATAATCGTAACTGGTCTGCCTATCTCTTTGATGGCAAGATGTTACGTTACGGCTTTACGTAAAATTTTACTTATTAAGCTTTTATTTTCAATCCATTCAGTATAACTTTCCTCGAGACGATCTACCGCGAACATTTATTCATGTTCGATTCTTGATTGATCAGACATTTCCATGCCAGATTTTTTATTCTGATGTTATGCTCACTCACTGGTTCGAAGGGGATACCGAATGCCTAATGCCTATTCTTGAAGGCCTGATGTGCTGCTGACGCACGGTTGCTGACGGCCTGAGGTTCGCAGAACTTAAAATATTATTATCATTATATATTTCATAAACATTCCATAAGTTAAGGTTAATCCGAAGAAAAAATATTTCGAATCGTCCAAGCGTGTAATATGTACAAAGCGCAAATAAGTTTCCGCGTAGCAATGCAATATTCGTCTCTATTTCCCCAGCGAGAGAGTGCTGGAAGAAACATTTACGCTTGGTACAACAACGCCATATTTGTGTGGAGCGTCGTTAGTCAAGAATAAAAATCAGCCAGCTGTAACTTGCGATTAGTAACTCATGAAGCACGTTATCGACATGTGTTCCTTTAACTTCTTCATGCGTAAGATAAATTATGGCAAAACAATTAGGTATTCCTATTTTTGGATATCATTAACACGTAGATGTACTGACAGATAGCCGAAAATGGTGGCATTAATGATAAAATAGTAAACTCCTTGTAGTCTATTCGTCGTTCTACTTCTGAATATCGTCTCCTTTGAGAATATAAAGTGTCAAGGCCATACTATAGAACAAAAGCCGCTTGTGAATTGTAAGCCAAGTGTGAATTGGCACATATCACGCATCCCCTCTAGAACATAGTAAAACAATTCAAGTGTAATAGGGTTCCTTTTTATTATTTATCTCCGCTGTATACTTACACAGTATTTATTAATTTGCCTTTATAAGTAATTGAAAATCTATGGAATACTGCAAGTTTTAACCGCAGGACGGTCCACGCGTCTTGTCATACTCTTAATATATTCTTACACTAGTAACCAAATATACAGATTGTGTGGGTAAATTATCTAGAATCTGATATTATAATGTAAAAAATCTATTAGTGTCTGACCGGGGATTTGAACACAGGACCATCAACAGGGCTGTCTATTTCTTTTCTCTCAGTCTACTGCTATTTGCACAGGCATACTTATTTAAGCTTAAATATATACGTAGATATATAGATATTTAGGTTTTAAGCCGACTTCCACGTGCACTGAGTGTACACCACGCTCTTCCATCAAAAACTGATCGATCTTTAATCACTTTGGGCTACAATTCTGCACTTTGTGTTGTGTCATCTTACTGCTGCAATTTAAAAGGCTGTGTAAGCAATGCCGTTTAGCTGCAGCGATGCTTTAAATGTGAAATTATGATAATAACATTGTATTTGTTGAATTATTTAACAATACAATATCGAATTTAACAATACAATATCGATCGATCGACGTTGAATACGACTCGCTAGAGTTTCAATATTAATATAAATGAAGAATCAACGTAGAACCCAAAATATGATTAAAAAGAGACACTCGAAAATTAAAAAAGATAAGAAATTAACAAAAGATGAAAAGGACAAGCTCTCTGTATTTTCCGCAGTATTTTGTATTAAGTCCGCGTTTTTATACAAAGAGAAACTTACGGTTAGATATTTTGTAAATGTTTCCGTGGGATTGCACGAAATAAATCCTACATATTTGGATTTGATTTTCAATTTTGGTTACCTTATATGGTGACTCCTTGTACTATGAAGTTATGTAGAACTAATTTTTAAGCCTAGAAAAGCACGCTAGTTCTGAACGGATATAAATAATTAGCACTCGGTGCGTTTGACTAACCTACAAGACACCTGGCGTGCAGAATTAACAATAATAATAAATTCTTATAGCGCAGTCATGAACTACGCTCCCTTAACTACTTACTATAAGTGAAGTTAATAGTTGAAAAGGCAACATTTCCGTTTCCAATCCAACAATGCTACTTCCAAACGGAAAGTACTTTTGATAGCCAATTACGACCACAATGGGGTATTAAGGGTGGTTTTTGCTACTGTGTTTTGTGTACGCATTCCCCTACTTTACAGTTTTATAATGGCCATAAGTTACTAAAAGCTAGAAGTGCTATTTGTATTATTATTATATAATTACGCCAGTTCTTGAGATAAGGAAGGCAGGAGCTAGAGTATCAAAATCTTCATTTTAGGCAATTTATATTGAGATGAAAATATTAAATTGTATAAAATATAGTACTATAATTATAATACTCTTGTATGGTACATAAATAAAAAAAAACATAAAAACGTAATATCACGCTTGTAATGTCCGAAGAGGTAGACAGGGGTGTTAACAAGGAGAGAAAACTAAAAAATACTCAATATTAGGTAACTGGCTACCGTCAAGAAGCAGTTGATGGAAACGAATAGAATCATTTTCGTTTTAGTGATTCCCGTGGATATAATGCTAGAACGAGCCGCATTAATCCATTGTGTCTAATAAAATCTAAATAATTTTCTCGAACACGTTTGTTCCTACCTTCTCTAACTCCTCACCTACCGTCCTACCGCCCTAATTATTCGAGAGAACGCGTGTCATAAGTTGGCAGCTCTTCCAGTGAACTTCTTAACGATGAGTAACCTGGGTGTTATTTTGTATTGAATATTGTTGGCGTGTAAAACGGTGGAAACGGCTTGTTGGTCGTTTTAATGTTCTATTGACACGATACTAAGGATTATTGAGATTAAATCTTATACAGAGGCAAACATTTGAGTGGTAGGAAATTTACTACGTTAAATAGTAATAAGGCGCAATATATCTTGGACTCCCTAGGTACAGCTAATTGCCTGCCCGTCTATTGGTAGCAACATAGATGGTATTAGAAGCCATGCATTGATGCCCAGTTTAGGGATTATGGACGAAAACCCCTCAAGAGTCTTTTTCCCAGCAGTGCAATTAGACAAGTTAATCATGATGTATGCTACCTGATAATTAGACCGTAATATTGCTTGTGATTCCTTAAAAATATAAACCGCTTTCTTATGGAAATAAAAACTTGTCAGAGTTGAAAGTTGATTAAAAGTTTACACTATCATATATCAACACTGAAACCTAGCTTACCTTTAATAACTTAGCACAAGCCAGCTTAGTGCTGAACCAATATTATAGTACCTTGCAAGAGCATAAAACAAACTGCAACACCATGTAAACGAGCCTTTTTATCTTTTAACTTTTGGACACGCATACCCTTTCAGAATTTGAATGTAAATCATCTGTCACAAATCTATCTGTATATTAGCAGAATTCTAATTCAGAAAAATTGCGTTTACCTACTAACTAATTACCAATGATTAACTAGAGCTCTGTCGATAGCTACACTATGCATCGGCGGTTGTTTGGTGTTGGGGCATGAGTCACGTTTGCTTAGCTGATGGATGTTTTGTAAACAAATATTCGGGCTTTAAACTGGTTAAACGTGGGCAGGGTACAAAAAGTGGAATTCCATCTAATTAAATGGTAGGTCGCAGCGGCGTGGTGGTAATTAGTTAAGATTTAAAACAACGATATCTCCTCGGGTTATTAAAACATTCGCTGTATAAACTTTTTCTGGAACTTTTGCACAGTTTCAAAACTGTTTTCGAGAATTTCGAGATACCTTTAGCACATTGGTAGGTGACTACGATTGTGTGTTTGAAAATATATACCGGGTTAGATTCTCGGTCAGTTAGATTTTTAAAAAACGAAATGGGCCTTGGTCTTCGTAGGCATAGTCGTAAATGCATTATGTGTGTTCACGGTATCCACGACGCAGGGGTGTTATTATAGAGTACTAAATTGTAATTTCATTTATTGATTTGATGACAATGTAACAGTATATAATTATTACGTAAAAATACTTAACAGAATCCTCAGTTGTATCATTGGCTTATTGTTTAAGTGTAATTGAAGGTAGTGACGTAGGAAGCATTCTAACTAAGCGGTAACTGTAAAAACACCATTTTAATATCAATTTATTAACATAGTTGATTTACTCATTGCCGTGATTCAGAAATACAAGTGCTGCCATCTATTAGAGATACGAATAACAACCGTTACTCTCAAACGTTTCTATTATCAGAGCTAAAATAAAATATAAGAATTTTTTGTAAGCAACGCGCTGTAAGAACATATTTATCTATCCATAATTCTGCACGGGGATAAAGGAAATATCTAGCCACTTAAATTTGAGGCGAGAAAATTCCCCCATACATCACAAGTTGACCCCCATTACCTCGTGACCTATACACGAGTCCATAACATTTTTCTTTTCCCAAAAAATAAATGTACTAAAGCCGTATGCATATTATGACGACTTATATGAAACTATTTGACATGTCATATGTAAGTTGTATGAATAACTTGTATGAAAGGATGAATGTAATGAGTTCTTGAAGTTGTTGAACTTCTGTCTCGTTCTCATGTTTGCTCTCTAAATACTGAACTATATATATCTACATACATAAAGTAGTATGGTGAATGTACAATGTAAGTTTTATTTGGCTTTGTGGTTTTAGAATAACCTTCATCTATTATTTGTAAGGGATATATATGCGAAGTATATAAGGAGACAGAAGTGGTATGTTTTTGTACAATTTTATTTATTTCTAGCAAATAAGCCATTTAGTACTAAAGTCAACGGATGCACTATTATATCTGATTTTTCTGGTAACCATCAGTACTTGGTAGTAGGTCACGAGTTATTCCGATTCAATCTGAATGGCTGGACCTGCGACTTAAGCCAGACAAAAATTCAAATCAAATCGGCACTTGTAACAACATTATAATATTCAAAAACGGAACAAAGCCTTGGAAAACCGTAAGCCGCGCTACTCGTGACGTATCTCCATACATCGCCACTGACAAATGCGTTGAATAAATCAAAATGGCCGACCTCCAGTCTCACGCAACTTGAGCGCCGCTACCATATTTTTATCGCATTCTTCTAATAATGCCATTTCTCGTGGTAATGATCATTACGTGTTTATGTAACGCAATAATAATAAAATACATTCGTGCACTTAAATAAAACAATTTAATAACAGCCGTAACGTTTTGGGACAACTCAACTCGGCCATCTAACCACAATCTAGACTCTCGTAGAGCATACAAAAACATGGAGATAATTAAATACTCAGACAATACAAATACTGGTGTTGATTACACAAATATTGGAATTGAGTGGGACTTGAATATAGCTCCCGGGTCATCACTTAAAATCATTGACTATTGGTCCAACCAGTTAATCATGATCTGAGGATATCATGAAAGTATCTTTTTTCAAAAATAATATATTTCCTATTTCAAACTTGTTAACGATTATTTTACCCTTACGCATTTTATATACTGTATTATTAAATTGATCGTACGCACTATATTTGATATTCATTTATATATTTTTTATTAGCTAGTTCCATTTTTACTAATTTTGTATATAACGTCACTTTGTGTCTGTATATTCTTCTCTTCTAATTGTTTCTCTTTTGAACGTATGAAAGTGATTTGTGTATGCTTTAATTAATCTTATTTAGATTTAGTCTTTATATATTAATATTTACGTTTGGTACGTTAACAACAAAAATGATTTACTGGACGATAACGTTAGAATAAGATACGGAAAATTGATTTTCTTATTTTTTATTTTATGACCAACCCCACTGTCGGAAGTCTTTAAGCGTTAGGTAATAAAATGTAAAGATCTGCTTAATGCGCCGCACTCATGATGGCTATTTAACTGTCTCCTATTGGTCTATTTTGCCCGATTCTGTTTACACCGTATTATTTACATCGTTCCAGTTACTTGGGACATTTACTCTGAAAATGGTGACCCGAATATGTTGATATCGTAATGATCAAATACTTTTGTCTTCATTAGAGCACAATTGATCAAAACTTTTTAATTCCGAAAGTTTGTATTGTCGTAATTATTTATCGTTGTCTATTATTATTGTCCAAACTATCTTTAGTAGTTAATGTGGAAGTAAACCTCAGCCTGATATGCCTTATATTTAATTGCATGCATAATGGCTCTATTGTATTCTGATAATCGAAAACAATCCAGATCGTTATCGGTCACTCCGAGACAATTCCTAACTATTGTTAAGGCGATTGTCGAAATTAAGGCGAGTAGCGAATCGCATAGGCTTAAACATGGAGTCAATGTAACAAATGAACAATAAAACCAGGAAGGGAATCCCCGAAGGGGTAGACAGAGGAATGTAGTGCACTCCCACGATCCACCAGTTACGTTTACGTTCCACTAAGGAATAAGTGGTGAGCCTATTGCCGAACACCGGGCACCATTCCATACTCCGAGCCACTACTTGATTTTTAAGTAGTTATGAGAAACATCTATATATTTGCAGCGGAACAATAATTATTGTATTCATTTTTAAAAACATTGCCCGTACAGAGAATTGTAATATTTGGTGTTGTTAAAATCTGTACAGAAAAGGAGTGGAGTAGTTTTATCATATGCATGTGTTATAAATAAATAAAATTACATAGAGTATTCATTGTTAAACAATGTCAATGACAAATGTGAACTTTGTTAAAACATAAAATACCAACTCGTTGAATTTGTATGGATTGTTATAGAAATAATACGTGGCATAGATACATTTTCTGATAAAATATATTTATAGCTGGTACACAATAGACACGGCTGTCATATGTGTAATGCGTACGGGCACATAAAGCATTCCGAATTACTGCGAGTTGTATTTGGTAGAGAGGCGTAGATGTGTATCTAGCTTTAACAATATATTTCTTATCAACGCCTTTTATATCAGCAATTTGTTACTTTTATTAACTGTTCTGCGTTATCAACATTGTTACCGCATAATTATTACAAAAATAATAAAATGTTTATTCACGCCTGTAATCCCCGAAGAGGTAGACAGATGACTTTCAAAAACTACATTTACGAGTACGTCACACTATAGTTAAAAAATAAAAATAATAATTTTGATTGAATTGATTTTACAGTAATAACAAACAAATTCAACATTAAATAATGTATATATGTAAACGTAACATCACGCCTGTTATCCCCGAAGAGGTAGGGAGAGGAGTGTAGAATACTCCCACGTTTCACCAGTTACGTTTACGTCCCAGTATTGAATAGGTGGTGAGCCTATTGCCATGCACCGGGCACAAATCCAGACTCCGCGCCACTACTAGAAAATCTAAATTAGAAAGATTCTATAGTGGCCGACCCGGGAATCGAACCCAGAACCTGATCTACAGTCGCACTTGCAACCAACACGACCAACGAGGCAGTAATTAATACTGTACCGTAATACTTCAAAATACTCAATAACGTAACACAACGATTCGTTCACTCAGCAAAATTGCGCCGCATTTGTAATTGCGAATTTATATTTGCTTTATTTCCAAAGTGACCACACGTTACAGAGGCTTCATTGCGTTCGTTTTTTGCCTGGCGTATAAGTAGGGTCCGATATGATTTTTTTATCCCGCATCACACGTCACGGGAATCGCAATAAATAAGAAGGAGAACGTAAAATGCTATCACATGCACCTGTCCATTGAAAAACGGTAATGTAGTATGGAGACGGCTTCTTTAACATGTGTACTTATTGTTTGAGGATATGTGGTGACCGTTCAATATTCGTATATGAAAATGCCAAGGAAACGTAATTATTAAATCAAATTGAAGTTGAGTTTATAGTAAGAGTTATGATCTTGTTTTTTGATTTTTGTTTGCATCAATGTAATGATTCTTGTGTAACTGATTTATGTTAATTAATGAGATGTCTCTGCTTTGTTATATTATTATTAATAATAACATGTTTTATAGTGCAAGTGTTGATCGAAAGGTCGTGGATTCGATTTGACATTTGGTGTAATATTGAATTTTACTAACTGAGGTTTTCGAGATAAAATTTCTAATGCTTGCTTGGAGTATGCATTGGTGTCCATCGCACGGCAATAGGCTCGACATCTATTCTATAGTGAGACGTAAACGTAACTGGTGAAACGTAAAACGTATACGTTATGTTTACATACACCTAAGTATGACATGATACTACATATATAGAGCAAGCATGTACAGAGCAAAAATTATAGTATAGTGGCCGGCTTATAAAGAAGCAGTAATAATTATTTAAATTATGCATTACGAATTGCTTCCACTGTAACAATGAGCGGTATAAACGTGTATAAAACAGTTCATTGGAGAAAGCTCTTAATAATGTACAAATAGGCGTTCTTATCTGGTGTTCACTGCTGCCAACATTACGTACATAATTCCATTTTATCTGCTAGTTAAAATAAAATTATAAAGGTTCCCTACAATCGTACCTGGAACCAATTAGACGCACCTGTTAATTTATCAGTAGCCATCACATGTCATGTCCAAATGGCAACTGCTCCTAGCGTCGTTGGACCAATTAGTTACGTATTACCCGATCAAGGGTTTTCCAATTAATTTATTGCTATTTCAATTAATTAACGTAAAACGTGAATAACAAGAACGAATAGAAAAGCAATTAGATGATTTCACGTCAAAGTTGTGAAACTGTTTGTAAAGTAAGAATACGAATAAAATGTATAGAATTCGATTAGGTAGGCAGGTTGGTAGGTAGGTAGGTAGGTAGGTAGGTAGGTAGGTAGGTAGGTAGGTAGGTAAGGATTTAAAAAAGTAAAAATTATCAACAATTTACGTCTAAGAGACATTGAGTTTAGTTGATATTAATTCATAGTACCAAATCATTTTTAGAAATATTTTAGAAAGGTTGACCAACCGATATTTACTAGAGTACTTAGATTTATTTATACTATTATATGTAGATATAACGATACCCAACCCGCATGCCCAGCGAGGGGATTATGGGCAAACTCTTCAGAGGAGGTCTAAGTCCAGCAGTGAACTGTAATAGATTAATGATGATGATATATAAAACATGAACATACATAGAAACAGTACTGAAATATCCATAGGAGCGAAGTATTTAGAATAAATGTTTCTATGGCCTCACAGTCAACTGAATACGAAGCCACCAGACCGTCCATGCCAAAGCTTGCACGTATAGTACCACACAAAATCGGCAGTTGTCACTGAGGTAGAGAATTAATCCTGTCAGTACAATAGCTTTAATACGAGAAGTCTTACATTAAAAGTTACAATGGAAAACAAGCAGTCACCGTTTAAGTCCGTGTGTAATTGCAAGAGTACAGCTTTAATCGGCTTTCAGTCATTACGGGAGATGACAACATCGGCTCGATAGAGTTTAGCTGGTGTTGTTCCACCGCTAATTGACTTTGATTCTCGGGATTGGTTGAATTAATGGTTGTTAGTCGTTCTATCGACTAGTTGCTGTACAGTCAGTTTTCTGGCGACACAGATTTAGATCAACGTTGAGCGTATGTTAATTATATTTATCATAAAAGGAGTAAATAAAGATGTTACAAACAGTAATTTTATATGTTACAAAAATATTAATTACGTCACTGAAGTAATAAGTTTTGTACGTTACACTAAGGGCAAATAACGAAATTACAAAATGAGTAAATTACGTTTACACTCAGTCCTTTACATTTCTCTATGTCGTGAGATGCCTTGTATATACTGAGAATGATAAGTATATGAAACACTTTAATTACCTATCAATATGAAACATACTCGTAGGTATATGCAGTATCATACAAATCACATCACGCTGTTTAGTATTAAAGCGCCTTCCGTACGGAAATACTATGTGATGTCAACTGGCGTAATGACAGTAGACGGACCGAATCCTACGTAAATCGCACAATCCACGATCAGACGTGAGACGTGAGCGGACGAGAGTCAAGTGATTACTGTTAAGTAATCGTAGCTAATTGATATTGATTAAATAACGGCACGTTCGTTGACAAGCATTGAGTTATTCAATACGTTCAATCAACATTTAAAGCAATTGTAATATATTGAATATACATTTATGAGCCAATTTTGTTGTTCTATTTAGGTATATAAATAATTTGAAAAAACTTCGGTTATATGCATTAAATAGTAAATATGTAGATGACAAAACTTTGCTCAACGCCATTGTGTTTCCGAAGAAGAGTAATTTTTTCGCGTGGGAAAAACGTTTATATTTCCGTTTTGTATATAGATACGATATAATATATAAAAAAAAGTAACTTCACGCCTGTAATCCCCGAAGAGGTAGGCAGAGGAGTGTAGAACACTTCCACGTTTCACCAGTTACATTTAAGTCCTACTATGACATAGGTGGTAAGTCTATTGCCATACACCGGACACATATCCAGACTCAGAGTCACTACTAGAATATCTAAGTTACAAATACCTAATAGTGCCCGAAGCCGGGCCGGGTAATATCGCTAAACAGGTTAGGTTTCAAAATTCAAATTCAAAATAATCCGTCAGGGTCGGCCTATGTCCAGCAGTGGACTGCAATAGGCTAATAATAATGATGATAACGGAAAAGTATCCAAAATCTTTAATTTGAATTTACTACAAACACACTGTACACTTAACAGGCTGATAATGATGACACAGTAGTGTATATTATAATATCTATAATTATAGATTACACGGATCAACCTTAAATTGATCCGAAACTCTTTCATCCTCTCCAAAACCATCACAGCGGCCGTCCGTTCCCATCCCGTCCTCGTTACACGTCATACGAGCAATTGAGCCAGCCGAAAATTGCCATTGAACCCCAGCTCGCTTAATGAACGGAGTACTAAATCAAGGAGCAAACACTTCTAATAATAGCTCTTGGCTTCGTGGCGCGAAGGAGTAAGGGCGTGTTCACACTGGAGATCGGGGTGTAAGAGGATTTGGATATTGAAGCAGACGAAATGTGTCCATTATAGCTTGGACCGAGTTTGTAAGAATTGGTTAATATTATTTAGGAACGGTGAATCTAGTGAGTGGAGTAGTTAATGGTATTGGTGTGAAGTACTTCAAAAGGCAGGATAAGGAACAGATCACACTCGTTATTGTAAGTTGATAGTCGATAACACGTGTAGCACCGTTCATTCAAATAGTGTCAAAGTTATTCAAACACTTTATTATATGTTAAGTTATTAAGTTATTCCACTTTCTAAGTGTATCTGATATACACAGGACGATTATTCACTGCAAAATAGACAAGGAAGATGTAATGTGATTGGGTAATCGACCTTTCTAATCTAAAATTATCGTTTTAATTTTTCACCAAACACGAAGAAAGCATATTGAATAAACAAATAATAACAGTTGTACTTCTTATAAAATTGAAAAGTGTTACGGCGCTGAAAAAAATACCAAAATATTAGTTTAATTACTGTTAAGACTAGATGAATTAACGCTAAGTTAAAATACTGTTATAAATTCTATTCTATCTATTATAATGATAATTACATAACGCTATAAACTATGTAAATATTCCCTACTAGTATCCCTCATATGTACACAGATACTTATATCTCTTCAATGTATCCAGTTTTACGTTATTTCATTTCATAGTAAATTTCTATATCCGTTCTTTCGCTACAAATACGTTTTAATAAATTTCTAATTATCGGCAGCTCATAACTCGATGGTCGCAGTCAATCTCACCGAGAACGAAGCGAATAAAGCACTCCATATGTCTAAAAATAACAGCTTTTAAGTACTTCGCTGTTCGAAATATGAAATGTGCATAATTTAGGAGCATAGCCCGGGGAGTTTCAATGTGATTTACTATTTATTAACATTTCATCGTAACGCCAGGTCCGTTACAGGTTAGCCACAGAGCGTCAAGTATCTCAATCCTCACAAACCTGACACGATTCTTCAACATTCGTCACCCTTTTCATACACGCACACTTCGTTCATAATGTGATTTATAGTTCTAGCAAACGAACCCAAATTAGACCAATTTAAATAATGACGCTTGTCATTGTGCTTTAACGGGTTTAGTGAGGAGAGGAAGCCGAGACCCTTAAGATCTTGGACGACCGGCTGACATATCTCTTAGCTGTGTTACCTACGC
>DWTO01003260.1:0-12804 GCA_018244755.1 Jemadia pseudognetus | reverse complement strand
GTAGTTTATCAGCCGTCTGGTTACCATACCACAAGCTCTATTGATGCTTACTTTGGGATCAGATGGCCGTGTGTGGAGATGTTCTGAGACATTATTATTATCAATAATAATGAATAACAATATTTTTATTAATCATCACATACAACATTTAATTTTTATAACTCAGTACAGTAGTTAGGTATATATATGTATATAAATTTATATATATATACCTAACTACTATACTCGTATACCTATATATATAAATTTAGCGATTAATTACTCTTCACTCAGGTCAAGCTCAGCGTGATAACTTTATATTACGTATTGGTCCAAACTACTTATTCCCAGGCCAGTAGGACAGTAGGTCAGTAGAACAATCGGACAAATATTCCAATGATGAACGACATGCATCAATTGTATAAAACTAGGTGTCAATAAAATTTAGACGTATGACGTCACGCCTGTAATCCCTGCAGAGGCAGGCAGACGAGTATATGCAGTCCCACGTTGCACGACTCACCATGGAATAGGAGTGAGCCTGTTGGCACACAACGCACAAGTCAACATTCCTAACCGGACAGCCAGTCTGTCGCTCGCCGGCGGAGTGGCTGCAGCGACTGCTGCGACTGCTGCGACTGCTGCGACTGCTGATCGGCACGTGTTGGGTTTGGATGTCGGGTATGCTACTATTGGATTTTTAAGTAGTTTATCTCGGTAACACAGGCTTGGTCCCGCTGCATACAACCGATGCTCATACGTTACACACGGCCAGTGGCTTCTAAACCAGTTCTGTCACACACTTC
This sequence comes from Jemadia pseudognetus, assembly GCA_018244755.1. NCBI lineage: Eukaryota > Metazoa > Arthropoda > Insecta > Lepidoptera > Hesperiidae > Jemadia > Jemadia pseudognetus. The sequence goes on along the minus strand of DWTO01003260.1, from coordinate 12,019 downwards.
GATAACGGCGCGCCGGCTTCTAGTGAAAAGTGCCGGGTGCCCGTGCGTAGTGCGGGGGCAGCCGATGGAGACACCGCGGTGAGTTATCGGGGAGCAGCAAGTTGGTACCGCGTCCCTCCAACACAACTTACACCTATAAACACTCACAGTAAATAGATTGCATTGTGTAATATGGCTACGCACTATTAAAAATTGTTAACAATATTGTTCCACAGATGGTGCGAGACACGACACAAGCGGTACTCACCGACTCCGACACGCGCCACCACCACGCGCCACCACCACGCGCCACCACCACGCGCGAGCCGCTCGAGCCCGTGCGCGCTAATGGTGTCGACGAGATAAGGACACTGGCACACTTAATTGTCGGATCAGGGCAGAGAGTCACGGCTAACGCATATCAATATGTCGACAATATTTCGAAAGCTCTAATGCCGAACTTCCATCACGAACTAGACAACACTGTGCGTGGATCGCGGCGGCTGTTGCTCGACACCTGCCCAGCCCCACACATATACGAGTATTAAACATTTATAGCCAGACGTTAAACAAATACTTGTACTTATCACACAAACTTAAGTGCCGCGTGGGAATCGAGCCCACAGCCTCCGGCGCCGCAGTTAGTTTCACTCTACTCATCTGTGATCCCAGGAACCTTTCATCTTCGAATCAACCTGTAATCTTCGAAGTGTAGTACACTCGCACGTTTCACCGTTATCGTTTATACATATTGCATCGTGGAGTGGGTAGTGAGCCTATTTCTACACACTGGACACTAATCCGGACTCCGAGCCACCGCGACCAATTTTAATTAGAAATGCTAGTTATAAAATTTTAACAAAACGAAAAACCGACTTGAAAAAATCTATTCCAAAACAAATTAATATGCTCTAAAAAGTAAAAAAATAATTAGCCATAGTCAATCAAATTGTTACGATAATATAATATAGGTACAATATCTGTTTTTTTTGGAGTTGGTGTCAGCCGAGGTAGGTAGAAGAGATAGGTTAATTGAAAGTTAATTTATAAATGTGTGTAATTAGGTATTGGTATTCTGTCACAGTAGATACTCACAGTGTATTTATTGTTGATTGTATGTATGTTAGTTAATTTGTTACAAGTAATCTTAAAGTATTCTCGTATTAGTATTTCCTTAAAAAAACGTCTGCCGCATTGTTATCCGCCGCTTAAAAGTTGTGAGTAACATTGAATATTCGAAGATTGGTCCATTAACATAGCTTGTAATTTTCCCACTCTTATCCTAATTAAGAACTCCGGCAAAAAGTAACTTGCCCAGTGCAAAATTTTACAACAAAGAAAAATAAAAAATAGGCTCTCCGCCATCTTTCCATTAACACCCTTTACATAATTCACAAAGTTATTAAGTCTACAGGAATTCTGGATTGAAAGGTTGTAAATTAATAAGCCTGAATGTTTTATTTGTGCTAAAGGTTTAAAAGTTGGTAATATCTCTCGCAAAAAATTTCTAGTTGATTCCTTTTGAAAAATCAAGTGGCTAGTCGTTAAAATTGTATCAAGTGATAATTCTAAAAGATCTTACTCTTGACCCGTACTCTTTGATCGAGACGTATTTAAAATTTGTAGTTAGGAGTTTGTCTCTAAAGAAGATCTTACGACTTTTAACAGGAAAACTAGTTTAAACGAAATATTTTTTGGAAATACTAGTTTGAATGAATGGTTTTGATTTTTTTTCGTAATCCAACTTTAATAATAATAATAAACGTAACATAAATGTAACATCACGCGTGTTATTCCCGAAGAGGTAATTCCCAGAAGAGGTATTAAAAAAAAAAAACTACATGTCATCTTGAAATCATAACGCTTCAGAAATAAATTAAAACAGAACTCTACTGGGACATTTATTTATCACATTAATCAATAATATCTTCAGTATAAATTTATTTATTCATGATCTGTTCTCTGTGTGGTTATAACCAATTCACTCATCAAATATACAAGCGCTTTTATGAATTTATTACGTAAATATAGAATGCAATACAGCGCCCAACCAATTTACATCGCTCGTCAACATGAACGATATAAGTATACTCGAAAACAACCGAACAATGTTACAAAACCTGACTAAGGAACGGCAACATGAGAATTATTGTATCCAAGTAACGGAGTTCTATTGTGACGCGCAGATAAAGCGCAGCGCTATATAGATAATTGCGCTGTACAATAACACAATACTAAGAACGTACAATTGTTATAAATGTCTAAAATCATACATTATAATATAGATTTTTAAATATAAACAGCATATTCTGCTCCGCATACTGTATACTTTAACCATTGACATTCTGAAAAAATATACGATTCTTATAATGAAATAATAAGAAGATGCATAAGAAATACGCGAACCATTGCATGGATTTGCAGGTTTTTAATGTTGTGACATCATCGTTATGAAATTTGATAGATATCAAATTGACAACTCTTACGGTCCTAATATCCCATTCTACCATACCATGGTTCCTATCATGTCTTACTATATTTTTATGCAAAGCAAATATCATGATGATGATCATGAGTCAGGCCAGTACTTGACATAATGAGTGACATTGGGAGCTACGCAAGACTTGCTGCTTCCAGCTCTACATCGCATCCTTTAGCACAGGGTTTATCAAAGGCGTCTAGGGATTTGCTATTTGACGTTAAGGGGTGATGATAAAAACATGACGACACCTGGTGATGATAAAAAGGAAAAAAGGAATCGACTTAATGTTGTCCGAATTAAACTGAAATTTTTCCAAAATCGCTCCTTAAAATGACTCAATTTGCGACAACAAGCAAGTCTACCCATCACATTAATATTAATAATTTTTTTGGCACGGCATTTGTTACTTCTTATTGAAATAAAAACCTTACCTTCTTCAACAGCTAATTTTATTATTTTCTTTGGGGTAATGAGAGCGAGGGGGGAGGTTGGGGTTCACCATCATCTGGAAACATTAATATTTCTACATGGAGCCATTACTTTGAGGAAGCATAGTTTAATGGATCACCTTCATACTTAGGCAGAAAAGACATCCTACACTAAAAGTAGTTAAAACCACGGCGTCCACTCTAGAAGTAATTTAAGTTAGCTCTTGTGTCACTTTATACACTGAATACCATCAACATCAAATTTCGATTCACGATAACAGCACATAAAATATAGAATGATAGATTCTGTCTTGCTTGCTTTATAACATTTGATCAGACCTATATTAAACTTCGGATTCATTACGTTTTAGCCATACGCCGTGTGTAGCGCTCGTGAGTAATCGATAGACAACACTTGGCAAGTCGCTGAGATGGGCAATATTCTCCACCCCGATCTAATCTGGTGTCAGCGGGGAAGATTAATACCCATATCATATACACGTGTTCCTATAGGACCGAAAACGGAATATTATGATGGAGAAAATTAATTTTAAAGTAATAAATGTATGAGACGTTATATTACTTTAAAATGTTAAATTTTACATTTAATACTTTAAGGATGTTCGGGGAACTTAATTTAAATGTAATATGTGAGTTGTGAGTTTGGAAAAAAATGGTAACAGGGTAGGTTTCCTTACATTAGAGTTGACACAGTAAAGGACGATTTAATATGGTTGTAATTTAAACTACAATATGACATATAAATTATCAAATTAATGACAAATGCGCAATGACATGGGGTTCATCAAGAAAGGCGTGAAAACGAACTCCCCATCAAAGCCGGCAAGAAATTGGCAATTCCTCTGGTGTTGCACATGTACATAGGCAACGGTGACCGCTTACCATCTAGAGGCCCATATGCCTCTTTGCTAGGTGTAAAATATAAAAAAATCTATTCGTGTATTGTATCACCTCTAATATGGTGTAAACAAAAAGGAGTTATATACGAAACCAGCGTGCATGTATGAAGAGAATGATGAATGTGGAGGAGGCGCAGGTATTTAAGGACCAAGCTATTTGGCACTCGGTGCTCTCTGCCTACCCAGCAAGGGACCTGGCGTGAGGATATGTATGTATCACCTCTAATATGGTGTAAACAAAAAAGAGTTATATGTCAAATATTATTCTACGCTATAGAACGCTGGATATAGTTTGTAACAGCTAATACACTCAGTTATTATTATATACACACTGACGAAGGCTGCGCAGCCAATACAAATATAAATCAATGCCAAATACTCAAGGAATTGCCAATAGAGGCAATTACGTCTGGCTTAATCGACGTAGAGTTTTAAAAAACGAGAAAAGTATAGCCATCGTTCCTTCTACATTCAATTGCTGCCTTTTCAAAGATTCTCTCCGCTTTTTTCTATTACGTAATTTGTGGCTTACACTCCGTTACAATTATCATGACCTCTAACAAGTATTTTAACCATATATTGCATCCCTATCAAATCTCTCATAGGCTAGAACTCTACACGAGACAAATTTCAGAACACAGACAAAGCATTGGCTTGTAACCTAACATGCCTCATATTTCAATATACCTATCAGACTAATAACATAAATAGGTTACTAAAATCAGTTATTATATACCGCAAAGGCGTTATTGCATAACGTAAATAACAGACTAGATCAGACTCTGGAGGACGTATCAATAAGTTGATTAAATTATTGATACGTATATATTTTTTTTATTTTACGTATATAAATATGGCGCTCTTTGGGGGAGGCCTATGTCCAGCAGTGGACTGAGATAGGTTGATGATGATGATGATGATGATATATTTTTTCGGGACATCTTGACTAGTTTCGGACTTATCTCAGGTTTTTCTTTATTGTTGCCGTACGGACTCAGTTGCGGTGGACACCTAAAACTATACCTCAGTTAAGCCGGTACATAATTGAATCCTGTATATACATATATTACGAGACATTAAATGGTAGAATAGATATTACTGAATTTTTTGAAAAGGTATACACGTATATTGATGATATTATTGCTTAATGAAATAAATATTTGCCACAGTAGAGTTATTTTTTATATTTATTTCTGGTTAAAACATGATTTTCAGATGACAGTTTTGGTCATTTTTCAATGTATTTTTTGTGAATTAAGTAGGTCTAATTGGATGTAATAAAGTAGAGGAAGTTGCCCGGAAATATCTTCATTCAGTCGTAACCTTTACATAAACAGGCATTCCGGCCCGCACGCGAGACTCGTGGCGTTCGAGGTTTCTATTTATAATCCACTTAAGCCGAAACTGGTTAATAAAACAAACGGTTATTACGAGCATTATTACAATTTTCCTGGATGTGACGTGAATTGGATATGTTAAATATTTTTTTCTTCATATTCTGAATGAAAGAATCATTTTAATATTGAAATACACAACATAAAACTCAAGTGGAATTGAAAACATGTGAATATTCGCATTGAAAGTGAATGAGGTTGAGGTTGTATCATTATTTATATATAAATATATATTAATAATAATGTATAAATATAATAATTTATAAGAAGGAAAGTAATATACGGACATTTATAGAAAGCGCATTATTATGCATACTTATATCGTTAATTACTTTAGGTAACACAAACGTATGACTATATCATATTTCTCAAAGTCGTTTTCGTAAAAAACTATGTGTTATTTAATCATGTTCGTACCATCTTCTCTACATTGTGTTCGTATTTTAATCACGTCATATTTTTAAAACTTTTGCATCAGACGTGACAAATCTTAAGAGCTTTCGTTGCATGTAAAGTGGGTTTACCGACGCGTTAATGCACTTGTAGTAGCACAGGCGAGTAACAAGTAACGGACAAATTGACGAACGAATTCTTATTTTAAGACACGTAAAACCAAGCAAAAGACACAAGACTCAATTGATCATAATATTACAAATAAACAGTTTCATTTACAAGACAAATATCTATATTTATTTATAAGATGACTTTTTTTAAGTTATACTGTTCATGTATGAGTGGATTTTTCTAAATTGTACTGTTCACGTGTCAGAATATACAGCTGAAGTAATGCAGATATGGCACACGAGATGTCTCAACCCGATTCTTCGGCTAAAACCAGCTACACTTTTTCCTATGTGAGTGACGTTAGAATTTCGCCGCTTCTGCTCCATAGCGAGGTCTTTTCCGAAGCGGTTGGAGTTTTATGCTGACGTACAAAAAGTTTAGTGATCTAATGTACCAATTTTGAATAAATTATATTTGATTTGATTTAACTTTACACCATATTACTTTTACAGAGTTATTATCAGAAATTGCGATTTGCATAAAGTCAAAAAGATTATTTAATTTATTGGAGTCATTTCATTCATTTTCATTTCTTTTGCTTGTTGTTTAGGTATTTTTATAAGTTATTTTGTTCATCGCGTGTATCTTACTCGCTTATGATAGAACATGTCTTATAAAAGTTTTCAACTTCGCAAAAAGTAATATCATATGAAATTCCATGTAGAGTAGAGAAGAATTTTTAAGTAAGAACGAACTTTTTTTGAGCAGTAGTTTTCCAACTTGGGAGCGTGAGTTTTTTGAAAGTTTCGAAAATGGAATTTCTCGTGTTATTTTCAGTTTGCTGGTTCCACATCATCCCTCAGCCCCAGAGCAAGTGGAAATAACTGCAATAAAAGGACATGTAGATTACGTAAAGTTACAGATGTGGCAATAATACACTTCATCGTAGTTTGAATACGTGTCATTCTCGTGCTGTTATTTTACAGTATTCAAAATAATATTACAATTTCATTTATTTATCCGTATGAGAAATAAAATGACAAAATGTTTTGAAAACGGTTCTTGCAAACATTCACATAACTCAGCAGTTTGTCTGTACACACTTGACTGATTAGATTTAAAAGATTAAATGTAATGTCACGCCTGTAATCCCGAAATGATAGGTAGGTGAGTATAGTATACACTTTCACGTTTCAAAAGTTACGTTTACGTCCCACAATGAATTAGGTGGTGAGCCTATTGCCACACACCGGGCACACATCTAGACTCGGAGCCACTATGAAAAAATCGAAATTAGAAAAATCCAATAGTGCCCGATCCGGGATTGGAACCCAGGATCTTCCGATCGACAGTCGCCCTTACAACCAACATGACCAACGAGGTAGGCAAAGTGAAATTGAATATGCATTTGATATATTACATTAAAATTTAATAAAAAGTCATATTAAGGGTTATTTTAATACCGGTTTGAAAAATGTAGAACTATAAACGGGTTTGTTATGGTGACGATCAAATAGAGTAAAATAGAGCCGATTACGGCAAAATTAAAATACATATACCTACATATTACAAAGCACTGAAATCCTAAGCGCGCCTGGCTTCAAATACTTAGTAAATAAATTACCGTAAAAATATACAACATGGTATAACACACCTATACATATGAAGTTAAATATAACATGACATTAGATATGATACATACGTATGTTTTCACTGGAGTTTTTGTTAAGTAATTGTTAGGTAGATGATTTTTAAGTTCAACCCCATCAATATTGATATACGTATGGTACATCATCAATGAAATGAAACACAGATCTGAAATCATCAAAAATCATTTACGCAACGTTGACATTTAAGCACGATGGAATAACCCTACGTAATGAAGTCATTAAAAACCCATTTTGAATGTTCGTACCCGTAAACCTAAGTAAACCAACTATTCTGTGCACAACAACACAAAAAATCGATCGATCGCTTCCTGACGGTCACTTCTGGTCTCTTTTGTCGCCACTTCTAACTCGTTAAGATTTTCTCAAGAACCATTTTGTGATATTTTTTCAAATACTAAATATTATTAGGCACTTATTTGATCAAACACATATGTATGTACGTATGAAGAAAAAGTATTCCAACATTCCAAGAGATCAAACAGAGGAGTCAAGTTTATTAACAATATTGAATATATAAATATACCCCCAGGATTTAAGGCCCACTGACTATTCGCCCGCTGAATGTGACCATCTCATCAAAAAGACCGATCTGAAAACATATATTATCATGAAGATACATCCGCACTACATCTGCGCAACGCGGGCTTATCTGGACGCTTGCCAGAACGGTGATATTTTTTTTGCCTGTATTCTTTTAATATAAGTCTGTGTTGATTTCGATGTATGAATTTGGGTTAAATTACTACAAAAACTGAATATTTTTCGTATATTCTGTTACTTGGAGAATATAATATTCTAGCTCCCATTTTTTTAAACGGTTAATACTCTAGGGTTCAGTAAAGGATATCGAAGTCGCGCTTTTTTTCCTAATAAGCAGTTTCTTTTATATTATGATATTTCCTTTTGAAATTTGCTTGAAACCAAAACGAATTAAGAGATATTAAAAAAGTTGTCAAAAACATGTAATACATTGAAAAACTTATTGAATATTGTATTAGATTTAAGTAAAATTGAATGATGGGTATTGATTACCATTAGATAAGCGTGAATAAAAAAATGATATCTGGCAGCCGTCCAGATGTTCGCACCAGACGTTAGGGGAGATGACCTTGACTGGACGATGGCCCGGCTTTGTTACGCAACGAAAATTAATCATGGTACGTTCACCATTTAAACATAATATGTGGATATTATCGTCAAAAATGTTATTTATTATTAACTTCAGTGTTTCATATTAATGTACCTCTATTGTGGAACATTTATTTTAGGCCATAGAACATTTACGTCTGGATTGTTAGAGCCTAAGTATAACGGCAATATTTTACGATTTACGGCAAATTGCTGCTATATTTTCGAAAGTTTTTCACTTGACCACTGGCCTTTGTACTGGAAACAAGGAAATAGTGAAATGGAAACTAAATTCCATTCTTAATTATATTGAAAAATTAGCAGATATCATTGATTTCTAGCGTTACATAATGTATAGTCAGTAGTCCAACTGACCAAAGTCAGTCAACAAGAATAAGCCAACATAAACTAGACACCAATATTATTGATAAATTAACAAACAAACGTACTTTTATAGGTCACCTAACTTTAAAAGGTCAATAAAGTCAAGCGGAGTTTGTTATTTGTATCCAACTTTAATTCTAATATCAAATTAAAACAATCCAGGTCAAATGCTTTTTTCTAACCTATTAATAATGGATGCTTTGTAAACCGCTATTCGAACTAAGCATTAGAATTCATCTTTCCACTCTAGAAATTCTAGATTCAAATTCAGACATGCATCTCATTTTTTTTCAAAGTTGTGCTTTTAAAAATTAAATATCAGTTTGTGTAAATGTGACAGAAATCGTAACATTAAATTCTCTCTCCATTAAATTCTCAAAGGCGCATGTGACGTGACTGACCTGCACTTTGACAAGTATTAAATCATGACTCTTCTTTCCTTCTCGGAAAATAAGACTCGTTGCAATAGTGGAGAACCTAAGATTTTGGCGATGATAATAAATGTTACTTAAAAGGAGAATTACGTAAGCGACGTTTCGAAGCCAAATCTGCATGAAAACACAATCGACCAACAAAAATTAAAATCGCCAAAAGTCATGAAATACTCACTCATCTATCAAACTTACCTACATTTTCTGGTCGCACCGTAAATACTTATTGGTGTAATAAAGTTAATACATTACGATTAATTCGAGAATCTCCATAACGAACAACGCATTGTCACGTTAAGATTAATTCTGACACACAGCAACTGTAATTAAAATGTATGAAATTTAATGTCAGTGCAAAAGTATTAATTGGACTTTTTGACGATATATTTCCTCTTGTGCATATTAATAACATCAATGTTATTTACAATACGAAAAATACCTACTTAGTCCTCAACTGAAGTAGGCCGTTAACCGTGTGTATCCGGTTTTAGCTAAAAATTAAACAGTTTTCATTTTATACTAGCTGTTTATTATCTGTTCTTCGCTCGTAATTTAGTGGAAATAAGAGTATTTCTTCCTACAAAAAAGAATCCCCCGCTTTCATTTCAGTTCAGTTAAGAGTATAAAAACATAATCCTGTCGCAAACATCTAGTTTTTTATTTGCAAATTTAATTATCAAAACCGTATTTTTTACTAACAACACGTACACTAGATATTGTTATACATAAAATATTTTGACAAAAATAACTTAATTTCGTAAGTCTGAACAAACAAAACGATCACAAAATTTAAAACCTAATGATTTGAATAACACATTTGCTTATAGGAGATGAGATGAATGACAATTTAAATCACTGGCTCTTAATAAGCTTAAACTGTGGTCACTATTCTCATAAGCCTACAGAGCAAACAGAGCAGAGCGTAAATCTAATGCTCTGTGCTAATCCCATTGTCACGTTCAGCTGTTATCATAAACTGCTTATTTAGTGTAGCTTGGTATGCCTATTTAGTTAAAAAGTGAACAGTTCGTTATAAATCTCCTACATGTTTAATTTATTTTATTTATTACAATACATACATGTTCTTTTCTGTTAGTGTATTAGGATAAATATAGTTACCCAAACACAAGTTTATTCTTACATTGGGTACCGAGTTTAATAAAACACAAATGTTATTATGTTATTATTATCAATAGTGTATAAATAGATATTTCAATACATGATTACTGATTACGTATTCGTTCAATTTCAATAGAAACGTGACCGTGACAACGGCCAACGAAATCGTACGAATTGACGAGAATATTTATAACGTCCTTTGACTCATCAACGCAGTGCACACGTGTCTGTGTGTATCATATAAAGTTGTGATTGTGTCTTCATTAAAACGTGTCATTCATCAACATCATTGTGTAAGTACTAGTATCATGTTACTGTTGTGTTTTGATTTACTTAACACTATAATAATTAAATACCAAACAAATTACCACAGCGGGAATACTAGTTTACTGAGTATTACCAGTTTATCGCATCCCTAGTTATGTGAACTTTGTGTGTTACGTAAGCAGCAAGCGGGAATGCGGGTTACTGCAGTATAGGACAGCTGCGTTTTGTATCGAATATAGTAATAATTCTACCTGAAATTCCTTATATGAAACAATTTATGTTTATAAATACGAAATAATAATATAAAATGTTTATGACCCAACCAGCCACCCACTGCCATCAAATCCCAAACAAGGCATAAACTATTCTATAGTAACTATTGATAATCATAATTGTGTCAACAATTTTGTTTATCATCGCGGTGCGACAGCAGAGTGTACTTTTCAGAGCTTCTAAGAGAGTGGATAAGACCATAGTCAGCCACGCTGGCCGAGTGCAGGTCGGTAAACTTCACACTCCTTGGAGAAGAATATAGGGAACTTGAACATCTGCATATTTTCTCAGAATTTTTACCTTCGCTGATAGAGCAAGTGACGTGTAATCTTTAAAAATCACATACCTTTGTTATCAAATAGGTGCGCGGTATGAATAAAACTCAGGACTCCATAGAAAGAGGCTGAGCTCTTAACCACAAGACTGTCCCTGCTGATAACTGTACATATTCATGAATACTTAAATATATATACATACTTCTATCCTAAAACATAGAACAAAGAATAGTAACTGACCATTCGAACATTTTTAATTATTGGGAACCCAACCCACACCCTTTGTTTTAGCAGTCAACGTTTCTAACCACTGCACCAACAAGCGTAACGCAAATGGAATACGCGTGTCTCTGCTCTGATTGACGTAAACATATGGCGTACTTAACTAGTGAACATAATTGTGTATAGATACATAAATCTGACGCTGACAAGGAGTATCACATCACATTAATTAATGATATTCCATTAGCCCATTCGGACGTCTACGCTCTCACATTGTCTGACTGTTATTATTAATGAAACGGCACACATACTAGGATGTATTGTAGTTGTTATACACGAAATAAAAGACGTGTATGCAAAGAATTGACAGGCAATTAACATATTTTAGATATTCTTAAAATAGTTTTGATCGACTGCCTCGTTGGTCGTGTTGGTTGCAAGTGCGACTGACGATCGGGAGGTCCCAGGTTCGATTCCCGGGTCGAACACTACAAAAATTTTCTAATTTAAATTTTCTAGTAGTGGTTCGGAGTCTGGATATGT
>DWTO01003259.1:0-12806 GCA_018244755.1 Jemadia pseudognetus | reverse complement strand
CCGTCGTATTTTGGCTGCTTCCATCTGAGTAACATTTCCATATCGAAAACTTCTGCAGCATTCGGACTATCTGGCGCATCCGGGGTCGTAGCCTCTACGATTCTCGTTCTGGTTACAGTCTGTCCAACCTTATTCCTCGCAACTACTTTGTAGTAACCAATGTCGTGATGCATGGCGGGCTCGAATTTAAGAGTTGATCTTCCATCTTCGTCTTCTACGATTTTGATACGTTGTCCTTCAGCCATCACCATATCGTTCTTGAACCACTGGATAACCGGTTTGGGGTCTCCAACAGCATAACAAGACAGCTGGGCAGCCTCGCCTTCTTGAACTGGGAGTATCTGAGGCTTCTCTCTGAAGAAGGGCATCTGCCCGTCCTTCTTCGACTCCATAAAGGCCTGTGCCTCCGCGTAGCTGTCCAGGCGCGTGCCCAGCTCGTGCCGCAGGCGGCGGATGGTGTAGCTCTCGGTGCCATAATTGTTGATCCTCTCTCGTCGTTCGTCATCAATTTCCTCATCCATGATGTCTGTGAAGCGTCTTCTTTCACGAATTATGGGAGCCTGAAATACGTTTTCAAAGATGAGTTTTTAACTATTCCGAATATACACTGTGTAAGAACCAATTAGAACTTAACAATCAGATTCTTCGTAAAAGAGTAACTAATCGGACATATACACAAAGGTTTATAATATCCACATCGTAAATTATCGGACAATATAATCGGATAAATTACACAATATTACATATTATGATAAACTACACATAATATTACATATTTGTAAAATCATAGTATTACAATCAATTTTACACCCATAAATAGAACACAGGGTTGAAGTTGTCTCAAAAGAATTAGGTCTCGGTAGGAATCGAAACTTGGGGTTCTGCTGCACCGAGGGTTGGTCGGCAGACGGGATATACACAGGACCAATACGTCAAATATGTATGGCGAAAGTGGAGCAAACGCCAGCGGTAGCGGAGGTACGGAGGCGACTCACGCGCGGGTCGTAGGAGTCGTGCAGCGTGACGCTGAAGGCGGGCGAGCGCGCGCACGCCACCTTCATGTACTCGCGCAGGCGCACCGGGAACTGCACGTCGCGCAGCTGCAGCAGGTACGTGTCCGGCCCGTTCTGGTAGCTGCACACGCGCGCCACTTAGTGTTTGATGTACGAACAATGCAATCCAAACAGACAATAGCTATTTAGCAATAGGCTCAAGTTTGAAGTGCAATCTCGTTCGATGGTAAGCGTGACGCTGTACACTTGCCCAGAAATTGCCTATTCCTTTAATCTACTTAATTGTTTCTGTTCACGGTTCTCCTATTTAACCGTTTGGTAAATTGACTGACTTCAAAAAAAACTAGATGCCTGCTATAAAGTGAGGTTTGCGACTTATGGATTTTTAAAGGATTTTAAATTTATGTTTGTTTGCGAGAATGCGTTTAAGCGAGCAGATGGTAGCAATACTTACTGGCTCTCAGACTTAGCGGAGACTTCCCAGTCAGGATGTTCCCACTGCTGGAACTTCAGGTCCCACGCGCCCGGCGAGCGATCGTGTGGGACGCGGTCCGGAGTGCCTGAAAGTGGGATGCCCTTCATTGATTAATCTAATATATAAATATGTCGAATTGTACCTATAGGCTCGAAATGGCACTCAAGTAATCGAGTATTAGGGAAAAATCAGGTATTATTATTCTCGTGAAATTGTTAAACAAAATTAACACCACAAGTAGTAAAGCAAGTTTGTTTGTAAAGCGTCTCATTATGATCACCATCATTTTATCTTTGTACTACTGAACACGGTCCTCTCTCAGAATTAGAGCCGGGTTTAGTAAAAATAAAGTGAGTATCTCCTCCGATCTCCCCATTCTGGATCGAGAAGGTTTATAAAGCGTACGCGGTGTATATACCTTCAGGGGTGTAGATCTCCCCGGGCGGGTACACCATCATGGAGGGGTGCGTAAAGGCGCCGCTGAGCGGCCGGCGCCGGAACCACGTGCGGCACTGCGCGTTGCTCGTCCAGTCCCTGCGCCGCGGGCCGCGCCGAGCCGCGCCGGCAGGCAGAGGGTATATGAACATCGACAATAAATAACGTCACAGCGTACTACACTCCTCTGCCTACCTTTTCGGGGATTTCAAGGGCGATATTAAGTAGATATTAAAATTAATTTGGCACTTAGTCTTAAGGGCGATTTTCAAACGATGTTATTTGATAGGTACCTGTATATTAAAATGTAGTAAATAATAATAATTTGAGAATTTTTTTGTGATACTTTTAAGTATACCGAACAATAAGGTTGCCATATACATATTTATAGAATCATTAAAAATTAAACTCGACTTAGGTGTCAAAACGTGATAAGAGACGAAGTAACCTCACTCACCTGTACAAGTTGTAATAATTCCTCAGTCTGTCCGTGGTGATCATATACTCTTCTTTATAAATCTTATCCGCCAGCGTCAACCAGGGGTGGGACAGGGCGGTATTTACGTCCATACGCTCGTGCCAGTTGAAGACCAGCAGCTTGCTGATGAAGTCCCGGGACTCGCAGCTCAATCGCGACCACCACTCCTCGTCGTGCCATTCCCATTTGCCTTCGCGTATTCTGGTCAACGTTTCCATGTCATTGGCTCCTCGGAAGGGTGACCGACCGCTAAGTAGGATGTAGGTGATGATGCCCACGCTCCAGGAGTCAGCTGCGAAGGAAACTCCCTCTCCGTTTGCGACTTCAGGGGCCACGAATTCGGGCATTCCGTAGTCCAGAGCAGGGTACTTGCCGAAGTGGATGCGGCGTGAAAGGCCGAAGTCGCAGATCTTTAGTTCGTCGCTGCCGGCGTGCGAAAGCAGCAGCTCTCCGATCTGAACGCCAAAAAGTTTAGTGGTAATGAAGATAATAAGCGGATAGACAATGATTCCAAACTTAGGCATCATTTGAAAATGGACTAACGATGTACCCTTTTGGCTTCACCGGAAATCGTTGGCTAACTGATCAAACTATACTTCATTATTTAACATCAGTATCAATGTCATATTTATCATTCATCAATTATGTATTCCAATCAGAAATAGCCCAAAGAACAAAAGTGCGTGCTCCTCACCGTCAAGCCGAGATGAGCGACACTGTTGTCGTGCATGTACTTCAAGCCCCTGAGCAGCTGCCGCACGTAGCCGGCGATCTCCCGCTCCGTGTACCCCTGGGCGCGCAGCAGGCGGTCGCGCACCAGTTCGCCGCCCGCCGCCAGCTCCGTGACCAGCGCCAGCGTGTGCTGGTGCTCGTACGCGTCGTGCAGGCGCACCAGGTGCCGGTCGTTCAGCAGGTTCATGATGTCCAGTTCGTTCTTCATGAACGGTTTCAGTTCGGAATGGCCGTGCATTATCTTGGCGGCGTAGTTGCGACCTGTCGATACCAAAGTATTCGGATCACAGTTAAGATTAAAGTTACAAGACTACTGAAGGTCACTATAATATCGGATGGTACCTGTGAGCCGTTCAGCGGCGTGGTACACGACGCCCTGCACGCCGCGCCCGAGCTCGTCGCCGAGGTCGTAGAAGTCGCCGAAGGGCTTCGTGCTGGGCTTCACGCGTGGGAGGTGCTCGTGGATCCTGCCCAAACAAAATTATCCTCGTTGTTTCCGGGTGAATTAACGAGGCGATACTTCCAGTGTATGCTTCGTAAAATATTTTGGAATAAACAAAATTTTCTTAACTGTGTCGTGAGTCAGTTTACAATAAGGTATTTAGGTTCATCAAGTTCTATGCTTATGATACGGGTTTTATTTGTATTCGTTTTCTTTTTTTAACGACAATTTGTCTTTTATACATAAACAGTTTAATCCCAAGACTTAAGTTAGGCTAGCCGAAAACTTCTTTTAGAATTTGACTTAAACAATTTTTTTTGGATCCTGCGAATTGTCCCACGTTCACTAAGTTTTAAGCCAAGATCTGAAACAGATTTCTCGTGGTAATGTTATAATCTTGTAGTCTTAACAATAATGTGAATAAAACACCGTCAACTTGATGAATGCACGTGACGCCATCTCTTATCTATTCGTGGCGCCACAGCCTGGCGTAACAACAGCGTACCTGGTGGAGTACTCGTGCTCGCTCTCCTCCACGTGCAGCATGGCGGACGAGCTGACGGCGCCGGCCACGTTGCGCGCCGACACGGAGTACAGCCCCTCGTCCTTCAGGATCGCGTCGCTGATCACCAGGATCACCGTGTCCGGCTCTATGAACTGCATCTGTAGCAGACGGTGTGTAGTTCTAACATTTGTCTTAAACATAATAGATTCTATCTTTGTAATAGACATTGGGGTACGTTTGATTACAATCTCATCTGATCGCAATCGAGATGTACATAGTTTAGGATGTGGAATGCTTGTCTAGAGCATGCATGCTCGCTACAGTCGATACAGATAAATCTGAGATAAATCGATTATTTGTTCTAATTTGAACAAATCATTTCTAATTTGAAAGGAATTATCAAAAGGGAAAGTAAATGTTAACATGGTTTTATGTCAGCCTGATACTTACTCATTAATATGTCGATCGATTTCTTAAAACCATTAGTACCTATGTATGTCATGAGTAAAGTCATCGGTCGATCATGAGGAAATCCATAAAATAAGTCGGAATTAACTCCGTAACTCAATCTAACATCCCATGTTGGTAGAATTTTTGCATTTCAAATCTAGATTCGATCACATAGTACAAATCCTTGAAACACTTATTAAACCTTAAAAGAATAACAATAAAGAATTGAGGGAATCTTTCTTACCTTTATCCTAGAACTGGGTGCGATCGGTTGCCAATCCTTGTACCATTTAATATCCGGATACGGAACGCCGGTGACCCTGGCTTCTATTCTGGCGGTCTTCCTCTGCAGCACCACGGTCTCCTCCGGTCTCCTGATGAAGGTGGGGTACTCGGCCAGCTCCAGCCGCACGCGCTGCCGCGCCTGACCGTGCTCGTTGGTCGCCACGGCCTCGTACCAGCCCGCGTCGCGTTCCAGCATTCTGTCAGCAATTTGTATAACCATGTACCTACTGCAGGTTTTACAGACTGTGTGTGTTTATGTGTCCTGTGAGCAAGTATGATTAAATAATAAGTAGTGAAACCAGTGTATTAAAATAATAATTAACTAAGTTTTAAATATAAGAATATGTAGATACATATACACATAAAATTTATTTGTCTTAGTATTATATTAAAGTTGTAGTTGGGATTCAATGATGGTACTTTAGTATTTCTGATGTTTGTTCTCTTGTAAGCATATTTGTTTCCATTTCTTAATTAAATAAAGGTTTTAAACATAACTACTTACTTATTAATGAAGAGTGTCGCCTGGCCGTTCCTCGTGTAGCTCCAGTCGTATCGTCCACCTATGTCGATGGGTTCATCATTGAAGAAGTACGTCATCTTGGGCTTGGGGTAGCCGTACACGAACCAGAACAGATTCGCATTGTGCCCCTTGACGCCATACTGGGAGTCGTACTCCTGGCGGAGGAACTTGGGTGCCTGAGCGTATCCGTCGTGGGGGGGTCTCTCGATGTCGAAGTCTTTGGGGAAGTAGGGCGATGTTTCCGGGCGGAAGTCGATGCCGGGCTGCAGGTAGGGCACGAACTTGGGCGGGTCGGGCTCGAGCTTGGCGCGGTGCGTGGCGGCGTAGGGCGACGGGTCGCTGACGCCGTACTTGTTCTCGACGCGCACGCGGAACCTGTAGTCGCGGAAGGGCTCGAGGTTGCGGATGTCGCAGGCGCACGAGCGCAGCCCCGTGCGCGCCGTGAACCAGTCGCCGTCCGGCACCTCGCACATCTCCACCTGCAAGCACGCACTGCTTGTATTTCTGCTTGATTCTGGTTTCGTCGAATGACCCACTTTAGTCTTTTACGTGGGTAGGTTCAGTATGGACAGTTGGTAAATATAATGTATACAATACGTGGTAAATATAAAAGGATTTCGAAGGAAAGACCAAACGCCAAAAAATATAGTGTAATGAATATTAGACCTGATAGGTGACGGGGAAGCGTGGGCCATGCGGGATGGACGGCCGCCACGACAGCGTCAGGTGGCGGTCCGCCATGCGCGAGATGATGGGCTTGTCCGACAGTGGCATCGGTATGCCCGTCTTCTTCATCTTATCGAAGTCTGAGTACTGGTCGGAGATAGGCCGCTTACCGGTGTGCGGCTCCAGAGCTGGGAAATTATCAGAAATTTCATAGTGTGCATTATCAGATTAGTTCATACAGGTAGCGAAGATAAAAGATAGATAAGTAGAAACACGTACAGTCATATGTGAGCTGTGCGGTGCAGAAGTCTTCGCCGTGAGGGTTGTAGATGCGGCACTTGTAGGTGCCGACGTCGCTGGGGTCCACTCCGCCGATGGTCAGCCGCAGCAGGCCCGTGCTCTCCTTGTCCATGCGGATGCGCTCGCACGGGAACAGCTTCTCGTCGTTGCGGAACCTGCCCGACGAATGGATAACGCTGATATATAATATAATATATATATGATAAATAGCTGAAAATCGTTGCAACTATATATAGGATTAACAGTCGGTACTGAATATAAAGATTTTGTTGCCTATATCACAGTATTGGCAAATTCATTTTCTTCCCAATTTCGTGGTAGTATTTTAAGTTTTTTTAACTTATTAGAAGATTGAAGTTAGGTCTACAAGGATAGAGGTATTTGGTATTAAGTGTTCTGCCTTCCCGTAAGGTCGCTGGTTGTCTCTTCGGAGGTTACCTTCGAGGGGATATCGTGTAATGAGTACAGAGATATGAATGTACCATTCGACGTCGGGGTCGGGCGAGCCGCTGGCGCAGGCCGTGAACTTGGCGCTCATGCCGCGCAGCACCTCGATGTCGCCGATCTTCTTCAGGAACGACGGCGGCTCCACCTTCTGCTTGCGGCTTCTGCGGTACGGCGATGCGTCGAGTTGAGTAGACGTGTATTAAACGTATTTCGTAGCATTTGAGTTTCTGATACATCTGATTCTAATCTAGGCTCAGTCTGCGCCGTAGTAACCAGATTTAATTAAAATATGCTTATATCAATTTCTACATGATTCCATGTAACTTAAGTTTTAAAAGTGACAAGTCAAAAATTGATCATTAATTCGATTTCGAAGGAATTTTTTTTACCATTAAATACACAAATATATTAAATTGAATAAATTTTGTGAATGTTATACAACTTACATCTTATCCACAACTTCGAGGGCGGCTTCGCACGAGGCCTCGCCCTCTCTGTTCCTCGCTATGCACATGTACTGGCCGGCGTCCTCCGGGACCAGGTCCCGCACGTACAGGCAGCACGCGTCGCCGTCCCGCTTCATGTTGTACTTCTCGGAGGGCTTGAGCAGCTGCCCGTTCTTGTACCAGGTGATGTCCGGCGCGGGGATACCGTACACGCGCGCCGGGAACTTGGCGTCGAATGTCGGCAGCTGGAGAGAATAGGACATTAAAATGAACTTGTCAATCGCTTTATTGGTGTTTGGGTAAAAACTGAATTATTGTCTTTTTCAGAAAACACCGTTTTTTAAAGTACTTTGATATTAACCACTGCAATAATGCACAGACTTATATGCAAAAATAAATGTCTTGATTGTTTGACAGATTCTTAGATGTCGACCTTAGACATCATTAGATCTTATTGAAGCTAAAAACGTAAAACAAGGATAGCCAATTCCTTTTGAAGTAACGGTATAATGTCTTTAAATATCAGGAGATTACATAAAATGGATTCCCATTATTCTCACCTGCTGCAAATCGGTGAACTTCTGCGAGAAGGTGGGCTGCTGGTACACCTTGCGCACAGTCACCTTACCCTCCGTGGCGTCCTCGCCCAGGGGGTTGACGAGCTGCACCGAGTACACCCCCGCGTCCGGCAGCTCCGCCTGGCTCACCTCCAGCCCCACCTGCAATCATACGAGTTAGAATAACGCAAAATGTTAAACAGTGTACCATAAGATTGTCTCTTTGTGGAAATCTATTTATAGAGAGAAAGAAAACAATTCTTGAACAAATGAATGGTTGTAAATAATGTTAAAGGTGCAATTTACCTTCTTCAAGATAAACAGTTACTCGTGAAAGACGAAAATATATATAGAAATACGGATCTACGTGGATTATATCTACATATGTTTCGTCTTCAAAACCATTATCAGTAACGTATCTTTGCAATAATATCTAGCTATCCATATTTAATAATCCGAGGCGTGCGTGCTCCATCTCAGGACGCGCATACGCTTTCCATCTTTTGAAGCCAGTAAAAAAGGTATTGAATAAGGAAAACATTATTAGGGAGACATTGATATAGTTGTCTAAAAATACTCGAGCAAAAGTCCAAAGTATCGCGCTCATACTACTCGAATTATTGATGACCCTAACCTTGTCAGCAAAACATCAAGTCAAAAAAATCAAGTTATAAATCGGTTTGCAACTTCGACCCTTATTTTATAGCGTGATTACACTTACCCTCTTGCCGTCGCAAGTCAGCAGCAACTTCTCCGAGGGCTTGAGCTCTCTGCCGTTCTTGGACCACCTGACCTCTGGCACGGGGTTGCCGACGAAGGCCGCGCTAATGGCTAATGGCTGGCCCTCCTCCACGGTGACGTCACGCAGACCGTGGATGAACTGCGGACGCTCCCGAGGCATCGACTCATCGGAGCGACCTGGAAATATTCGCATATGTTTTGTGTCCACTTTCCTTGTCAACTTCCTGTTCTACAAATTTTACTTTTTAGTTCTTATAAAATATCTCTTAGTTTTAATAAGGAATTATTTAAAAAATGTTATTTTAAAAATTCCAATATAATACATATTTTTTTTATTAATTTGATGGTCCTATTTAAATATGTAGTTATTTATCAAAGATTGAATAGCATATGAACAAAAGATTGCGACAATAATTTATAATAGTCGATCTGTACATGGAATAATAATATGTACATTCTGATCATCAGCAAACAATTCCTCGACTACCTCATGAGAAACCAAATCTGATCTTTTTACAACTATGACCGTTACAAGTGTCAACTGACTGGCGATAGTGAGTTCCGCTCTGCTGGAGCTCTCGCCCTTGTCGTTGACCGCCTTCGCCTCGTAGCAGCCGCCGTCGGCCGCCGCGGCGCGCGCCAGCAGCAGCGCGTGCGTGCCGTCGGGCAGCGCCAGCACGCGCACGCGCTCGCCGTCCGGCACGAGCTCCTTGCCGTTGTGCGTCCTGGACAGTCACACGCAGCTGACAGATATCGTCCGCACGACAACCGTGTTCTAGAACCATCTGGCCGTTGAACATACTGGTCGAGGTTTTAGCATAGGGCATAGTATAAATTTTATTTCCAAATAAATACACAATGTTGATATCAATAACATATTTGAAGTAATGTATTTGAAGTATATAGCTAAAATACTACGTTTTCTTTCTTTCCTTCTATTTTCAAACCACCACGTTCGTTTGGCATTGGAGATTTCCTACAACTTTATTGGAAAAATATAAACAATTTGTTTTGTTTTAAAAACTGTAGATTTATTATTTCATGCTTTTCTGATATTTCATTGTATTCAATTAAACAACCTGGTCACCAGTATTCTCAGCCATATTCCACCTCGACTATCTTATACATGATAAATAATAAAATCATAATGAATGGGATACAGATAAAGATTATAATGAGTAGTTCATCATTATTATATCAGCATCATGATACAATGAGTGTTTGTCTTAAATTTTTTCAAGAATTGATTGGTTTTGATGGATTCACTTACCACTTGACAGTCGGTTGTGGATGCCCAAGTACTTTAACTTCCATCTTCACGGGGAACCCTTCGATAACGCTCATGGGCTGCAGTTCAGCAATAAACGCAGGTTTCCTTTCTTTCTGGCCAACTTCCACATTGGCCTTGGACTCCACTTCTCCCAGTTTGTTGGTGACGGTGAGGGAGTAGACGCCAGCGTCTTCTGGCTTGCAGCTGTCGATGCTGAGCCCAATGATGCCTCCGGGCTGGTTGATGAAATTGATAGCCTGAGACGGACGGATGGGCAGCCCTAAGGAACAACAATCGGTTAAGGCCAAACTAATTTTAACACTGTTTTCATGATGTTTTAGTTATATGTAGCTTCCGAACATGTTTAAAAACTTAGATTACTAATGTTTTAACCTCAGTAACTAAATATGTGAACCCGGTACTAAAGTTGGTTAAACAACTTATGGTTTCACTAGTACAGTTACGGTCTTTGGGTTTTAAGTTCGGCCCACACTTGTTTTCTGAAAAGTGTCCCTATGAATTCTTATTTCATTTTTATTCATAACCCTTTTTTATACAATTCAAGTAAATTTTTCCTGGCTGTCTCCTCCTTTTAGTGTTGTCAAATGTGCCACATGGCAGAAATGGTATCATTAAAGCTACAATATTGTTCACTTACCATCTTTGAACCATTTGATTTCTGGTGCGGGGAAGGCCATGACCTTGGCTTCTAACTTCAGCGGCTGACCCACTACCGCCTTCGTGTCTTCCAACGCCTGGCTGAACGATGGTTTTCTAGGAGTTGCTGTAAACAATAAATATATTTTAGGGTTCCTTTGATAACCCAGGTTTTGGTTACTAACAGAAAAAATACAGCAGATATCTCCAGGCCTAAGAGTGTTTCTGATCAAACTGTTCATTGGAGTACCTGACAAAATATAACTTTCTAAAGTATACTTAAATACAAAATGACAGTATTGGAGAGGCTCTATCTTAACCGATTTCCCCATACAAAGAAAAGAATGACGATCAATTTGATGAATTCAAAGTCAAATAATTGTAATCGTTACGTGTACTTCATCGAGTTACGTTTAAATATAATTCAAATCGTGTACTTTTGCGGTACACGTATTTGTGTACTGCGTGTAGATGTAGATATTTCTAGAGAAAAACATACGGTTGACAGCAACGGCGCACAGAGCGGAGTGCTCGCCGTTCGGGTTGGAGATGACGAGCTTGTAGGCGCCGCAGTCGGCGGGCGTGGCGCGCTCGATGCGCAGGCGCACCGAGCCGTCGGGCAGCGCCAGCTGCTGCACGCGCGCGTCGCCCGCCAGCGGCGCGCCGTCCTTGAACCTGCGCCGTCAAGTGACGTCTACATGAGCTACATTCGTAGAAAATGTAATATTTATATCGCCTATAGAAAGCGATAATAATAAATGGGAATTACATGAGTTACAACATGCACATCGCTATAAATACAATTCTCACTTTTCAGGGCGATAGGATTCCGTTCGATGGTCAATTCTATTTAATGATTGTTCCTATAAAAATATTTGTACATAAGTCTAGCAACATTAATTGCTAAGGCTTAACTCTAACTGAGCCAAAAAACAGTTAAAAATATTATGTTAGTTTACATGTATATTCGTACGTTTCTTTCACTGATATCTCCTATTTGAATATTGTGTCAGATTAATTAAACGTGTTCTAGAATACCAAGACAGATGTTCAAGTCTAAGACTAGAAAGCAAGAATATTCTCTCTCACCATGTTGCAGTAGGAATAGGGCTGCCATCGAGCTTCGCTTTGAGCTCCAGAGGCTCTCCCTCATCTACATCCTTCTGCCGTTCCAGCTTGTGCACGAAGCCCGGCGACAGCTGCGCCAGAGAGATGGGCGCTTCGCACACCGCCTCGCCCGCCAAACTCACCGCACACACTTTGTACTGAGGAACAAAAGTTACTATTCAAGATATGGAAGGAGAACCGGAACGCAGAAAATCTCATTTAGTTAAGATTGTTCTGAGGAGAAAAACGCTAAAGGCAAAAACTGAAAAAATGTTTTTTTAACAACAAAAAAAGGGGTCAACTTTTGGCACATTCTTTAACATAACTTTTACCCTATATTGAGATAAAATGTAAAAAGCTGTAACGGTTATGCAAACAAATATTATTCATTACTGTTTGTGTACTGAGTTTATAAGAATTTTATACACACATACATTTTCACGCTAGGACCCTCGCGTGGAAGGCAGATAATACAATTATAAAAAAAAATATGTAAATAAATTACCACATTCACAATTAATTAATAAATTATGAAATTCCGTTTAAGAATTTTGTAATTTTTTTTGTCACTAAAATTTTCCAAAATAATACGCGACAACTTAAATGATCTTCTCAATTACTTCTATCACTTACTTTTCCGGCATCAGTAGCATTAAAGTTCTTGATATCCAATTCGCTGTCGACCTGCCCGCCGACCTCCGTCGTGAGCTTGTGACGCTCGTCATCGACAATCTCCTTGCCGTCTTTGTACCAGTGGACCTCAGGCTTGGGCACACCGTCGCAACGCACCTTCAACGTGCAATCGTCGTGGTCCTTCACCGTCTCCTTCTGAAGCGGCTTGGTGAACACTGGCGTGCCGGCTGAATACAATATATGATGGATGAACAGAGCAACAGAATTGGGAGCTCCAGTATATTTTGATCTGAGAAAATAATGATTTATAATAAAAAGAAAACCTAACATAACATGACGCCTGTATCGCACGTGGGAGTGCAGTCCATTCTCACATTTCACTAGGTACTTAATACGTCCCACTATGGAGTAGGTGGTGAGCCTATTGTCATACGCCGAGAACATATACAAACTCTGAGCTACTGCTGGGAATCTCCAGTTACAAAAACCCAATGATACCTGACCCGGGGCTGGGGTCTAGGAACTGTCGCTTAGCAGTCGTGAAAGAAAGAAATATCGATATAATTGTTAAAAAATTTAATTATTGTAACTTAAGTCTTTAATCATATGAGGCTGTCAAATCAACGACAATATAATTTTTTTTC
>DWTO01003258.1:0-12806 GCA_018244755.1 Jemadia pseudognetus | reverse complement strand
CAGAGGAGTGCAGAACACTCCCACGTTTCACCAGTTACGTTTACGTCCCACTATGGAATAGGTGGTGAGCCTATTGCTATACACCTGGCATATTTCCAGACTCCGAGCCATTACTACAAAATCTAAATTACAAAAATTCTGTCGTGATTTTACATTATCAATTTACACAAAACATACATATATGCTCCCAGTAGCTTAAAAAAATATTTTTACCGAAAATCCAATAAATCTAAAACCATCTTAAAGCCTAAGACGCCTAACAATTGTTTACCAAATAAACAAAAATATGACATCAATACCATAAGCTATAACATCTCAAGACACCGATTACGTTCGTTCAAAAATCAGTAATAAACGTAAATATTTATGTACGTAATCAATACACGTTACAACGTTGTCTAAGCGAGCTCGAATCTTGAATCAATGTTGTGGCAGCTCAACTGATATTGTTGCAGGCGCGTGTACCCCCGCGCTCGGCGCCCGAGCCGCGCCAACTCAAACAGCCAACGTTTACATTATAGATAACGAACCTCGCTCAGCTATGCGCTTTGTGAATGTGATGAACCATTAGCCAACATACTGTAAGCCCTGATTATATACATAACAATGTTTATATATTTTAACAGCAGGTGAAAAGCATCATTACATCATCAGGCAAGACTGGTCAGATGCTTGCTTATAGTCTATAAAAAATACAAATATCTGTATGTGTTTACAATGTTCTCACACAAATCAACTTGCAACCTGTATTGATTAATCAATTTCACACCTTATGGATTATGTGGACACGGGTAAACAAGATTTTGGTGTCATCCTTTTGAATTGTGATCAGTATAACTTTAGGTGTAAAATGTTAATGTACGTCTTACCTCAGAGAAACTAATGCAAATATAAGTCTTGTTTTAAGTATCCAATGCGTCATATATGCTGTCTACACTATCGCAGAACAGTACCAGTTAGTCGCAGACAGGACCAGTCAGTGTGTTCTCGTTCGTATAGGTACCACAGCCTTCAATCCGAGTGACCACATTTCTAGCACGTCCTGCTAAGCTGAGCGAAGATTGCATGACCACAGATGTTACATGAAAAAAGGTTTTCTGTATTTTTATGATGAAGCACTAAAATTAATACTTCGCTGTATTCTTATTGCCATTTAGCCAGTAGCATTAGGAAAAGTTCAGAGTAATTGATTGTTTGAACGTTTAGTACATATAATAAACATTAATAGTTTCAGTATTTACAATTAATAATTCGATCAATTCGATCTACCATTGTGTCAAGATTACCAAAGATAGTTCAGAGCAATTGGTCGTTTGATCGCTTAGTACTAACAATAGTTCACTCAATGCCTTTCGTCATTCAATCAATAGTACTAAGGAAAAAAGAACAACTGATTGATGGATTGCTGAATATATTCAGACGATTATATAGGTGAAAAGTTGACGTGTCTCGCCGTATAGTAACATAAGTGGGTTAAACATTGCATCGAATCGCGGGCTCCTGTGAAGCGTGAACCTACGCGATCCGCGGTCTTTGCGATCAGTCGCAAAACTCGCACGCTCTATTTGTATTCTTTTTTTGCTTCGTCTACAGTCTACACGCACGGAAGTATACCATAATTGCAACATGCCGCGTGGTACCATTTAGAAATTGCAATTTTCGATTGGTTCGCGCTTATTGCGAATAATGAATAGTAATTTATGTGTACCGACACAACTATCAAAAGTCGTTTTGATGTTAAAGTGTCTGTGTATTGATATCACTACTTTTGCTACTGTATTTATTGATCTAGTATTAATTAAGGCTTTTTCTACAGTTTCACCCCTATTCAGAACCAAATTACACCCCGTATTGTAATAGCAATATGAGCAAAATCTGTGATTTGATTTAATTGATTTAAATGTTGAAAGTTATCAAGTCTCTTCGAGTACCTACTTGGTAATTATTTGATATAAAATAAAGCTAAATATGTGTATTGCAAATGAATTCTACGTAATAAAATACAATTACGAACGTAACGTCACGCCTGTAATTCACGAAGAGGCAAGCAGAGGAGTGTAAGTACACTCTCACGTTTCATCTGTTAGGAATACGTCCTCTCATGGAATGGGTGGAATTTCTACTGGGATTCCCGTTAAAAAATCAAATAATACCGACGCGGGAATCGAATCCAAGACCTCTTGATCTGCAGTCGCGCTTGCAACAACTCAAAAACTTTTAGGAAAAGGCATATTTGACTTACCTTTTGTGACATTACTGCAGTTATGTAATTTTAACAAAGCAGTGAGAAATCCAACTTCTTTCCGTACCACAGTAAACAATACACGCCCAAGTCTAACTTGGTAATATTTTCTAATTTTCTCACCGCAAGCCCTTCGTGAAGAGAAAGTCATACGTATTATTACTATTTGCGCAATTAATTTACAGAGCACCAAGATGCGCATACAAAATATGCGACGTTTTCCTTTCACCGTCTACTTGAAACACACCTGAATTATGTATTACATCCAACAGAATTATTGTTATGCGTTCGAGAAAGCGTAAGATTCCCTGATTTTGCATTTCGAGCACGCTCTTAGAAGATCCCATAGAATTCTTCACTTTATCAAATAATACGGCAAAACTTTTTTTTATTAAACATATGTTTCATTATTTACAGGCTGGGAGCTCAAGGGATTACATTGTTACAAATTTTTCAATATCAGACATTCGTGGGAGAAAGCAGCGGAACTATGTCGAAGGTATGTAATATTTTTTTATTGGAAGCATTGACATTTTGAATATTGCGTTTTGTATCTTAATATATTTTATTCTCATTATATCTAAGAAATTATACCACCAGACATGTCTAAGCAATTCTTTGTTAAAAATAAAAATCATTTTTAGATATGGAAGCGAGCTTATGGTCGTGGACAGCTACGCGGAAAACAACATGACAGCCAATATGGTGCCAACGTCTCTTAACGACAATCATTACTGGCTGGGCCTCGCGACTGTCGATGACCTTCGAACCAACACACTGGAGTCAGCTGCTGGCACTCTAGTGTCCCAATATGCTGGCTATTGGGACCTGAGGCAACCGAATCCAAAGGATGGTGAATGTGTAGATGTTCACGTCACCTCTGACACCCAGTCATGGGAACTAACGACTTGCGAAACACTTCTCCCTTTCATGTGCAAAGCCAATGCCTGTCCTGCAGGTTTGTGCTACCTTCATTCAATTAGACGTGGATATTTTATAATTAATTGTTTAAACGTCGAGATTAATCAGCATTGAAACACCCTTTGTTCACTAATTGATTACCTATCCGCGTCGTCAGTGTTTCGAAACAATGACTTACTGCTCGATTTCTTTTTAGGAACCTTCCATTGTTCAAACGGAAGATGCATAAACGCAGCCTTCAAATGTGATAAGCAAGACGATTGTGGTGATGCATCCGACGAAATGGACTGCGCTTCCGAATGTCACTTCTACATGGCCAGCAGTGGGGATGTTGTTGAGAGCCCCAACTATCCTCATAAATATCCTCCATTCAGCGAATGCAAATGGACGCTCGAGGGTCCACAGGGCCAAAATATTGTTTTACAGTTCCAAGATTTTGAAACTGAAAAGTCTTTTGACACTGTTCAAATCTTAGTGGGCGGCAGAACCGAAGACAAATCAGTTAATTTAGCGACACTATCAGGAAAACAAGATTTGTCTAACAAACTTTACGTTTCCGCTTCGAATTTCATGATAATTAAGTTTAGTTCAGATGGGTCAGTAGAGAGAAAGGGATTCCGTGCTTCTTGGAAAACTGAATCTTCAAACTGCGGAGGTGTTCTTAGAGCCACTCCACAAGGGCAGGTGTTGACCTCACCTGGATATCCAAACAGCTATCCCGGTGGTTTGGAATGCATGTATATAATCGAAGCTCAACCGGGAAGAATTATTTCTTTAGAAATTGAAGACTTAGATCTAGAAATGAACAGAGATTACATTGTAGTAAAGGATGGAAATACACCATCTAGTCCAGTACTCGCAAGGTTGACAGGGTCTGGGGATGAAAACGAAAAAATGGTAATATCGACAACAAATCACATGTACATGTACTTCCGAACTAGTCTCGGGGACTCCAAAAAAGGCTTTAATATGAGGTACTCACAAGGTTGTAGAGCCACTGTTATTGCTGCAAATGGTACTATGACTTCACCTGCTTACGGTTTAAATAACTACCCGAACAATCAAGAATGTATGTATAGGATTAAAAATCCCAACGGCGGGCCTCTTTCTCTGAAGTTCGATGAGTTCAATATTCACCCCTCCGACGTAGTGCAAGTTTTCGATGGATCGAGCACAAGTGGACTGAGACTACATTCAGAGAACGGATTTACTGTTAAGCCTAGAATAACACTCACTGCCTCAAGTGGAGAAATGTTAATACGGTTCGTGTCTGATGCACTGCATAATGGAATAGGATGGAAAGCTACGTTCTCGGCAGGTTTGTATTTTGTAACTTTTAACAAAATTAAAAACTTATTCTTGCAAAGAATATACTTATTTATTTAGTGCAAACAGTATACCATATTTCCACTTTTTATTTCATTCATTTTCATTTTTAGATTGCCCACCACTGAAATCGGGAATTGGAGCATTAGCGTCTAATAGAGATACTGCTTTTGGTACCGTAATTACATTTTCATGCCCAATTGGCCAAGAATTCGCTACTGGAAAGTCCCGTATAACAACAAAATGCTTAGATGGAGGAAATTGGTCCACCACATATATTCCCAGTTGTCAAGGTAAGTTTTTGTAACATTAATAAATTCAAACTTTGTAGATTGTATTAACACAACTGCTGTAACAATTTTGTGTAATTTGCAGAAGTGTATTGTGGACCTGTACCTCAAATTGATAACGGCTTTTCTATTGGTTCGACAAATGTCACATATCGCGGTGTTGCCACATACCAATGTTACGCCGGATTTGCTTTTCCGACCGGACAACCCACTGAAAGAATATCCTGTTTATCTGATGGAAGATGGGAGAGAACACCAACTTGTCTTGGTACGTAAATAGTAAAATGGAAAACATATGTATTTTAAAATATGGAGATAATTAAATTCCCTGCGAGTGTTCCTATACGAATGTTAGAAGTTGTGCATCTTTAGTGTAAGAAATATTAATCTCGCGCGACTTTACTTAAGTAGAAAAGATTATAAAATAGTTGAACACTGATATTTTCTATAATAAAATTATTATTCAAAATTCTTGCACTTCAATACATACAGAGTTAAATATTTATAATTCGGTATAATTCTTCCGTCTCCCTTTAACACAATAATTATTTATCTTGTGCCGTTCGTAATAGTGCGTACTACAGCTATCTGTGGGCTACAATATGTAAACGTCTAAAGGATTAATGTCTTTAAATATAGATGGCGCTTAATCGCCATGAAGCCACTATTCACTAAACAGTGGTCTCGCTTAGGATGCAATTTATAATTACAATTTGTAATGTATAATGCTAATGATATCACTAAATTGAAAACATTTTAATGTTATAAAAAAATTGTAGAAGGTATTTAATTACAAATATCGAATATTGACATATCAAAAAACTTAATAATAGAAACAAACACACACACACACAGAAAAACAGAAACAAATTTTCTCGGAAAAAATATATACATATATGTATATTTATACTTGTAATTGCACAAATAAATATATAACCGATCTATTCGCAAACACACGTTGAGTATATACATGATAGTTGCACTCGCGGCTGTGTTCCGAACAGAACCTCTCTCTTTAACCTTAAACGCGCCACATATAGCATAACTTCAATAATAATGAATATGATTGTCAAATACTATTATAATATATACTAATTCTTTTTTTTATATACAGCTTCACAGTGCGTTGCGCTTCAGGATGTCCCTCACGCTAATGTGACCATTTTAAATGGTGGTGGCAGAAGCTATGGCACAATCGTCCGATATGAATGCGAGCCTGGTTACGTTCGGTCTGGACAACCAGTCCTCCTTTGCATGAGTAACGGGACGTGGTCTGGAGATGTGCCCACATGTTCGAAGGCTTTGTGTCCTAAGTTCCCTGAAATCAAAAACGGATTCATCGTTGATCAAACGCGAGTTTACATGTTTGGTGATGAAGCTCGTGTTCAATGTTATAAAGGTAATGTTTTATAGACTTAAAAGTTTTGTTTCATTTCGTTCACGCACAATTAATAAAAGTACATTAAATAAATAAATAAATAAAAGTCATTTATTATTTGTTCCAAATAAAGTAAATTAAATTTTGCTCGTCAATTTTACAGGATACAGACTGAATGGTCCTAGTGTTTTGAGATGTGGGCCAAACCAATTATTCGATGCTGCACCAACTTGCGAAGACATCAATGAGTGCGTCAGTAGTCAATGTGATTCAGCATCAACGGAATGTAAGAACACCCAAGGCGGATTCTTTTGCCCTTGCAAGCCCGGTTTTAACCCCAGTTTAGACTGTAGACCAGTTGGAGATCTTGGTTTAATTAATGGCGCTATACCTGATGAATCTATTACAACATCCACACCGGAACCTGGATATCACAAAGGCGTAAGTAATAAATCAATATAAGATCGGACATAAATTTAATTTAATAGGAATACATATTAATTCACTTGAAAATTAACTTACAATTAGCGGATTATTATAATTGTTCACAGAATAACATTTGATAAACTTATTTAAGTAAAACTCAATTTGAAGCTTTTATGCCTTTACATAGTTTATTGTGTTATTCTTATTTCTTAAAATAGTTTTCGAGACGGGTGTTTTTAGAATATCTCATCTCGTCGTAATTTAGGTTCATTTTGTAACTTACCAAGGATTCATGAATATTCGTATCTTTATTAAGTACCCTTCTTTCAAGTATAATATACATTTCAATAATCACTTATAAATGAATCGCTAACGTGACTTTAACTTGTTTTTTTACGACAGATGATCCGATTAAACAATGGAGGTGGTTGGTGTGGAAACAATCTAGAAGCTGGTGCAAATTGGATATTGGTGGACTTAAGGGCACCAACAATAATTCGAGGATTCCGTACCATGAGCGTTCTGCGTGCCGATGGCAACATTGCTTTCACATCAGCTATAAGAATTCAGTACACCAATAACTTAACAGATGTATTTAAAGATTATACTAATCCAGATGGTACTGCAGTTGAATTCCGCATTTTGGAACCAACTCTTTCCGTTTTAAATTTACCAATGCCTATCGAAGCTCAGTTTGTGAAATTTAAGATACAGGATTATGTCGGAGCGCCCTGTCTGAAACTAGAAATAATGGGTTGTGCCAGGCTGGATTGTGCTGATATCAACGAATGTAATGAAAACAATGGTGGATGTGATCAGAAATGTATTAATACGTAAGTACTGGTTACTGGTTATTTTGATAATATCTGTTTAGCGGAGAAAATAAATACCTACATATCTTTGTTTTCTCCCTTTAGCCCTGGAAATTTCTCGTGCTCCTGTAACATTGGATTTGAACTCTACGCTGCAAACGGTACAGCTGGATTCTCCATTGAAAAATCAGAAACTGGAGAAAGAGACGGTGATACTTACCAAAGAAATAAATCTTGTGTTCCCGTAATGTGTCCTCCATTGGCACCGCCTGAAAATGGACAATTGTTATCCACAAAGGCTTCATACCACTTCGGAGACATTGTTCAATTCCAATGCGATTTTGGATATGTAATGTCAGGGTTCTCTTCCCTACTTTGTACTTCAAGTGGCACCTGGAACGGCACAGCTCCAGAATGTCAATGTAAGGAAAATAGAATCTCAATAAATTAAATTATTCTAATGAGTTATTTATAACAATGTTTTGAAAATAATAATATATAAAAATTTCAGATGCCCGTTGCGTAACTTTGTCTGATGATAAAAATGACGGTCTAAAGGTTATAAGAGATGACCCTGAGAGTGTTCTCGTTCCCTATAGAGATAACGTTACAATTACTTGCACATCACCAGGGCGTCATTTAAGAAATACTGTAACATCTCCATTCCGGCAGTGCGTTTATGATCCCAAACCAGTAAGTACCTTTTAACTGTCACCTCGGATGTTCGGTTAGGTATTATACACAATCCTGAATAACTTAACATTTTACGAATCATTGCAGGGACTTCCTGATTATTGGCTTTCTGGTGCCCAACCACAATGTCCTCGTAAGGATTGCGGTGTTCCTATGCCGACACCTGGTGCCGAATACGGTCAATACCTTGATACACGATATCAGAGTTCTTTCTTCTTTGGGTGTCAAAATACATTCAAACTCGCGGGCCAAACGGGTAAACACGATAACGTAGTTAGATGCCAGGCAAATGGTATTTGGGACTTCGGAGATTTGCGATGCGAAGGACCTGTGTGTGAAGATCCAGGCAGGCCTGCAGATGGACATCAAATTGCTAGAAGCTACGAACAAGGTTCTGAAGTTTTGTTCGGTTGTTCCCGACCTGGTTATATATTAATCAATCCCAGACCTATAACTTGCATCCGAGAACCAGAATGTAAAGTTATAAAGCCCCTCGGCTTAGCCTCAGGGAGGATCCCAGATTCCGCAATTAACGCAACTTCTGAAAGACCAAACTATGAAGCAAAAAATATCAGGCTAAACTCAGTGACTGGATGGTGTGGAAAAACTGAAGCCTTTACATATGTCAGTGTCGACTTAGGAAAAGTATACAGAGTAAAAGCCATTCTAGTTAAAGGTGTGGTTACATCTGATATCGTTGGCCGGCCAACAGAAATAAGGTTTTTCTACAAGCAAGCTGAAAATGAAAACTATGTTGTATACTTCCCTAACTTTAATTTGACAATGAGAGACCCTGGCAATTATGGAGAGCTAGCTATGATAACCTTGCCTAAATATGTGCAAGCCAGATTTGTTATTTTGGGTATTGTAAGCTTTATGGACAATGCATGTCTTAAGTTTGAGTTGATGGGATGTGATGAACCTTCTGTAGAACCATTATTAGGATATGATTATGGATATTCTCCTTGCGTAGGTAAGTTAAGAAAAAACCGATAAAACCTAAGACGCATATTGTGAGTTTTATGAGCTAAATAATTTTTTAAAATCCTTTTCAGATAATGAGCCACCGGTTTTCCAAAATTGTCCTCAACAACCTATTGTTGTACAAACTGATGTAAACGGGGGACTACTTGCTGTAAACTTTACAGAACCTACTGCAATTGATAATTCGGGTGCTATCGCCAGATTAGATGTAACTCCTAAGCATTTCAGAACACCAATTCAGGTATTCCACAACATGGTAGTAAGATATGTGGCATTTGATTTCGATGGAAATGTTGCCATTTGTGAAGTAAATATTACTGTACCGGATTATACACCTCCAAGACTTAACTGTCCACAAAGCTATGTTATAGAATTGGTAGATAAACAAGATAGCTATGCAGTTAATTTTAATGAAACTAGAAGGCGAATCAATGCAACAGATGCATCAGGAGAAGTAATTTTAAAATTCGTACCAGAAAGGGCAGTCATTCCTATTCGAGGTTATGAAAATGTAACAGTTATTGCCTCAGATAAATATGGCAACAAAGCTCAATGCCACTTCCAAGTAAGTTCTCATTTATAAATTTGTTATACTGGTTTTCGTTGGATTTTAGGTACATCGTTATTTTACAATTTTAATATTTATTTTTAGGTTTCTGTGCAAGCAACACCTTGCGTAGAATGGGAACTTATGCCACCGGCGAATGGTGCATTAAATTGCCTTCCCGGTGATAGAGGAATCCAGTGTATCGCAACATGTAGTCCAGGATTCCGTTTCACTGATGGTGAACCTGTTAAAACTTTCGTGTGCGAAACCAAACGCCAATGGGTGCCAACGGCTGTTGTGCCCGATTGTGTCTCAGAGAGTAAGCTTTCAGAAAATTTTATTGTAAACTTTTCAATATCTCATAGAACATACGACTAGAAATAATATCCAATATATACTCGTTATGGATTTTCCTACACTTGTCAGTTTTATTTGAAAAAACTTAAAAGAGAAGAAAAATTTATTTTATTATTATATTTTTAGATACTCAACAGGCAGCATATCACGTTGTGGCAAGCGTTCAATACCGTGCCCTGGGAGCTGTGTCCAACGCTTGCTTGCCGCAGTACAAGGATCTTCTTGCACAATATGACAATATACTAAATGAAAGGCTATCACAACGTTGTTCAGCAGTTAACGTAAACATAAACGTTACGTTCATAAAAGCTATGCCAAGTTTATTAGACGAAAATGTTGTTAAGATGGACTTCATCCTAGCCATCACTCCAGCTATCAGACAAACACAACTTTATGATCTCTGCGGATCAACATTGAATCTTATTTTTGATTTATCCGTGCCATACGCTAGTGCACTTATTGAACCTGTCCTAAACGTGTCATCAATTGGAAATCAGTGTCCACCTTTGAGAGCAATCAGAAGTTCTATTTCGAGAGGATTCACTTGCAGCGTGGGTGAAGTACTGAACATGGATACGAACGACGTTCCTAGATGCTGTAAGTGAAGTTCCTTTACTGGGTATAAAAAGATTATTTTTCTGACACATTGATTAACTTATGAATATCTATTTCAGTGCACTGTCCCGCGGGAACCTTTGCCGGAGAAAAACAAAAGAGTTGTACAATGTGTCCACGAGGCTATTTCCAAAATCAAGCAAGACAAGGCTCTTGTCTTAAATGTCCACAGGGGACCTTTACACGAGAAGAAGGATCAAAAGATATCACGGACTGCATACCAGTTTGTGGCTATGGAACATATTCTCCTACCGGTTTAGTTCCATGCTTAGAATGTCCAAGAAATAGTTATACAGGTGAACCGCCAGTTGGAGGATTCAAAGACTGTCAAGCTTGTCCTGTCAATACTTACACCTACCAACCTGCTGCACCTGGAAGAGATAGATGTAGAGCAAAATGCGCTCCAGGAACATATTCTCCAACTGGTTTGGCACCATGCTCACAGTGTCCTAGAAACTTCTATCAGAATTTACTAGGTCAGAATTTATGCATGGAATGCCCTACAAATATGAAAACTGTAGGTACTGGTGCTACTGGATTAGAGGACTGTTTACCTGTTGAATGTTCAAATAGTGCCTGTCAACATGGTGGACTATGTGTGCCCAAAGGTCACGGAATTCAATGTTACTGTCCAGCTGGATTCTCTGGACGTCGATGTGAAATTGATATTGATGAATGTGAAAGTCAACCTTGTTACAATGGGGGCACATGTATTGATTTACCTCAAGGATATAGATGTTCTTGTCTACCTGGATATGGCGGTATTAATTGTCAGGAAGAAAGATCAGATTGCAAAAATGACACATGTCCCGAACGAGCCATGTGTAAAGATGAACCTGGTTACAATAACTTTACATGTCTGTGTAGATCAGGCTACACTGGGATTGATTGTGATATTACGGTAAGTTAACTTATTTATTGAAGCATTACATCATATATCACATACGTACATATTTATGATATCTTAGGACTGCCTAACGGCATGATAATCAGATAGCTGATAAACTAAATCTATACATTTCTAAATATGTAATCGTATGGATATTAACTCTGAATTAAAACAAATATTTATCTTGCGTGAGAATTAATCACATAACTATCTTCAGCTTATCAGCCTGGGCACTAACCAGTGGACCATCAAAAAAGTATACGTACATATATGTTTTATTGTTTTAATCCATTGATTAATTTTTGCTAATTATCTTCCCAGATTGATCCTTGTTCCGCCAATGGCAATCCTTGCAATAATGGTGCTTCTTGCATTGCTTTACAACAAGGCAGATTTAAATGTGAATGTCTGCCAGGGTGGGAAGGTCAACTATGTGAAATGAACACTGACGATTGTATTGAGAAACCATGTTTACTTGGTGCCCCTTGCACTGATTTAGTAAACGATTTCAGCTGTACTTGCCCACCTGGTTTTACCGGTAAACGATGCCATGAAAAGATAAACTTATGCTCGAATGAGCCTTGCAAACACGGTGTATGTGTTGACAAGCTGTTTACTCATCAATGTATCTGTGAGCCTGGTTGGTCTGGACCTTCCTGTGATATTAATATTAATGAATGTGTTATTTCGCCATGTGAAAATAGTGGACGTTGCATTGATGGTATTGACGATTTTACGTGTAACTGTGAAGCTGGTTATACAGGAAAAAGATGTCAGCATACAATTGACGACTGCGCCTCAGATCCTTGTCAGAATGGTGCCACCTGTGTAGACCAAATAGATGGTTTTGTTTGCAAATGTCGTCCCGGATTTATTGGTTTACAATGTGAAACAGCAATTGATGAGTGTCTAAATGAACCTTGCAATCCCATAGGCACTGAACAATGTGTAGATCTAGATAACAAATACCAATGCGTATGTCGTGAAGGTTTTACTGGAGAAATGTGTGAGACAAACATTGATGATTGCGCTTCTAATCCCTGTTACAACAGTGGTTCTTGCAAGGATGAAATTGGAGACTATAAATGTGTTTGTCAGCCTGGATGGACAGGCAAACGCTGTGAACGGGATATAGGAAATTGTGTAAACAGACCGTGTCAAAATAATGCTAATTGTATTGACCTTTTCCAAGATTACTTCTGCGTGTAAGTAACACATATGTAATCTAGTATTGTGCAGGACGACGCCAACATGTAGAATAAATTTGATTCTATAGATTTTATATAGAATAATTCTAAAATAGTAATTTACACATTTACACAAATA
>DWTO01003257.1:0-12807 GCA_018244755.1 Jemadia pseudognetus | reverse complement strand
TACTACTCATAATAAATTAGTATGAATTTAGGCATGGTTAATAATATATATACATAGATTGAAGCGAATTACAAGGAACCAACGTAAAATGCATTCTATTTATATTTGAATGGTTATTTGAAACTATATTCGTACAATAATATAATCTTATTGTTAATACATTGCTTTTACACATGTAGTTAAATTCGAAACATAAAATATATCTATTTTGTATGAACTAATACAATATGTATAAGTTTTGGAACTATATTAATTGTTATATTACTATACATTTGATGTCATATTACATTTATGTCTATTGACACATAAAGCCAAAGATCGCGCATTAACACGGGTCGATACTACATAATGTATGTAGGTATGTACCGTACTTCGATTTTCGCTTGATTCGTAAACACGCTGTAAATATATCCATGTAATATGCGTATATTTCAACATACACCTTGAAACCTTAAGTTAAAACTGGTGTAATATAATGAATTATGTGGATACTGGTGTGTCAAAATT
The DNA here is from genome assembly GCA_018244755.1 of Jemadia pseudognetus. Classification (NCBI taxonomy): domain Eukaryota; kingdom Metazoa; phylum Arthropoda; class Insecta; order Lepidoptera; family Hesperiidae; genus Jemadia; species Jemadia pseudognetus. The sequence continues at coordinate 12,300 of DWTO01003257.1, read as the reverse complement.
TAGATCAAGTCGAATTGGAACAATTCAGCATGTTTATAGAAAAGTGTGCTTTTATATATAAAAGTAGGTAGGTGTCTATATATTTAAATTGCACATAACGCAAGTATTTGTAAGTTAAGTATACACATATGTATAAAAATTCAGTATGTATGTAACATGTATGCAATTTAAAATAATTGCTATAACGTAATACAAAAAATGGTTTAACTATGTTAGTAATATACTCGTACATAGATTGTCGTAATAGAAAACGTATGGATATGAAACGTAACAATTCTTAACTGAATGTTTCGTAAATTTATACGTTCATTTTTATTAAGTTTAATGACTGAAGATATCAAACAGCGCGGGTTTCAGAATCAGTCTATTTTTGTAACGTTTATATTATACGAATAGGAGTCATCTTAGACAGTTTAATTTAATGCGACAAGTATATGAATAACTGAGAATAATAAAATGCAAAAGACAAGATAATAATTAAGATGTTTTTAAGTGTGTACAGAATGGTACCAAAATGGTACCAAAAAAAATAACACATTGTTCTTACCGCGTAAAAACATTATGGTATCGTACGCTGCAAGCCCCACTGTAGTCACGAATTAAAATACCGCGGTACAATTACGCGCATACCGAATTGTGGTTTCGTTCGCTCCGTTCCCACTTTACTTAACAGAATTTGTTTCCTGATCGTTTTGTAGGTTTCTAGGCTTTTCTAGAATTTAATTTAAGAATCATTACTGTACCGGCTTAAAACTAACATATTAGTGGTTATTTTAATCTCGTAATAATGCAACAAAATCTTAAGATATTTTGACACAAATGGTATTTAATGGTATTGATTGGAATTTTTGTGTTAAGGATTGTCAGGGGTAGTGAGCACAAAGCATTATAATTAATCCAATGATAACAACGCATATACCTACATACCTATAACAAGGAAATTTTATTAGGGTTCTATGACACTATGTAACTGCCAATGTACTCCTATTACGGACATTGCTACATTTGGATCCTCTAGCGTCTTTAGGATTTTCTATTAATATCAAATTGTATGTATAATATGTCGAGTATATTTTTATGCTAACCCATATTAGTGTATTATATGTATATTACCATTACGTAGCATAGTGACGTAAGAGCGTGCCGTCCTATGATCGGCGCTCGTAAAATGTAGAAAAGTATGCGTATAAGTATTCCTACCGATTCAATAGATACCATTAATCGGGAAATATTTAGATTTGATTTAAAATAAAACGAGTAAATGAATTCCGTTTAATTTGACTCCGACGAAATATATTTCACAATATTTTCGTGGGCGTGAAAGACATTTAAGCATAACGTTTTTCGCCTTTCATTCCATTGCAACGAGTTTTAGGTAGACTTCTTTAGAAATATCATCTTTTCAGGTTGGTCGTAATTATAAGTCATGAAAAAATTCTACCTAGTCTTAATCAGTATGTAAAAACTTAAATATGTACATATAAGTTACAAATTAATGCGAAACATTTTTAATATAATTAGGTACATTGTCCTACAGTAATTGGATAATTAATAACTTTCAAGAGGCTTCTATGTTCCTTGCGTTATTTTTATAAAACAAACATTTAATTCTTCCAGCTATCAGATTGTTGATCATCAATTTGTATTTTATCTGCTTATTTGCTAAAGTCAATTTTACACAACTAAATTACAAATTATAATTAATTGTATATTTAAACGAATAACACTATAATCTCTAGGATATCACCATTATTTGTACACGTCATTAAAACCAAGGACTCTCTTGGCGTATTTAATTTAAGCCTTGTAAAGCGAGAAATAGAGAAAGTTTTATTTTACAGGAACTTCAATATAATTTGAAGGTGGTTTTGAGCGGGAACATCTTAAATAGAATGAATTCCTACGCCGGTGTAGAAGTTTCACCATAATGAAATTCTTTAAATATCACGCTCTGGCTGTGGTATTAAAATTCACGTATTGTATTCGTGGGTGCGGTTAGCATTTCCGTCTGTAATTTTTGTTCTATAGAATTTTGACTTCCTCGTTGGACCAGCGGTTGCAAGCACGAATGCTAATTGAGATGTCCTGGGTTCAAATCCCGGGTCCGGTACTATTGGGTTTTTGTAACTTAGACTTTCTACCAGTGGTTCCGCATTTGGATTTGAGCCCGGTGTATGGCAATAGGCTCACTCCGAAAGCACTGTGTTGTCAAAGAATTCAACCAGAAATTCTCAATCGAATCTTCTATTACAACATCACAATGTTGTTAAAATACATACGTATCTACATTGAACGTACCAACAAACGCTCCGTTGAGTGACAAATGCAAACGATATTGGTTTAGCTCTACAATAAAAATGCAACGACTTATCTCGAGCTTCCAACATTATTCAATACATTTACGTATTTCTAGAAAAACGCTAAGCATTGCTACATCTATTTGTATTCTAAGTTTATTGATATTTTAAACATACAAGTACCACGGTCGAGTAACTGTACCCCCGGCTATTAATCGGCCCGGGCACGTACGCTTTACAACCTGTCGTGCAAATATTTATCCACATCGGATTTACGCGTTAACCGCCCCGAATTGTAATCAGCTTTGATTGCGAGCCCACAGGTACCACGGTGAGACTAATGATTTTGCTTTGTACCTATTTGGACATATCCATATTATCAACAAAATTGAATTCTCCCCCGAGAACAACTGATGTATATTAAAACGCAGCGCAGTGGAATTATGAATTTAATAAACGATTCAATGGTGGCATGCAATGTTATTACACACCGATGCGATTACGAAATGAACAGGCGAAATAACATTTAACAGGAACGAACAGGTGTAATGAACACGGATGGCTAATTCCATAACAATGTTCTTAAGATGTTTTTATAGCCACGGCCAAGAATAAGTAGGCACAAATAATTTGATTAGAAAGTCATTCAGTCGTAGCTACCGACATTATTACGGGCTCACGCTATAAACGTTGCGAACTTGTTCATTTTTGTTTTCAAACTCTAGAATTTCTTGCGTACCAACCAAGTTTTTTATATGAAAACTTGCGCGGAATTCGGCCGACGCTATTCAAGCATTTGTTCCGGCGACCGAAAACTCGCCGGTTAGAATAAAATCCGCGTTGAAACGAAAATAAGTAAGGTAACGTGTCACAGCGGTGTTTTGTATAATTCCGATTTCGCGGCGACACTTGCACACATTGTCTCGCTTAGAAAGTAGGCAAACAATGGCATCACGTTGGTAATATGTAATTGTTTAAGTACACATCGATACTTGTCGCTCGTAAATTGTGAACGTAAATCTTCGCCCGTAAGGAGTAATGGATCTTATAAATAAGTCAATATCAACGAAATACGCGATTTTGCAACGTTTGTAAATGTTTTTAGAATGTAGCATGCTCGTGGACCGGAGGCGAACGTTGTGAATAATATTCAACATAACTAAAAATAGGTTTAAAGTCACTGACCACTGAAGCATGTCTTTAACTGCGAGTTGGTTGCGTTTGCAATAAAATCGTGATTGCTTCTGAATTGATTTTGCTTGTGGGGGGAGTGAAGGCCGTATAAATAACCATTAGATAATGAGCGAACGTGGTTCAGTCATGTGAATGCTTGATATAATTTTAAGGCTATTCGATCGACTTCTGCAGCTTAGTTGGTGTATAGAAAAAAATAAATTGATTCCATTGGAGTGTAATTTAATTTTACAACTTACAAGAGATGATTGTTATGTTTGTTGTTTATTACATATCGAAGCACAAAAAGCTTCTTAATGGCATCTGCGAATTCAATATTACAGACGATATATTATGACACCATCGTGCTATATGTAGATTTCGAAAATGTAGATAATTACCTGATGTAACATATCCTTGCGTCGCAGATGTTCCAATGTGCGTAACACGTTCTAAAATATTCAACGGAGTGAATGTCGCGAATGTGATACTATTGTCTTAAGCCATCGCCTACATGTTTCTTCTCGGATCGCTTGCAACGCGTGTAGGATGTGACGAGGACTGGTACTTGCATATTATTACAAACTCCTACGAGAACTCGTCTGATGAGCCAATAGATCGGCATCCGATATCAGGCTCTATAAAACGTATAGAATGCATATTGATCGGAACGATATCGGATGTGAAATCGGATATCGATATACGAGTAACGGCAGCTCTCTGTACTCGCCGTTTTATCGGATGATAATTAAAATGTACAAAAAATAAATAAACGAAATGTGTATTTTATACAGCTGTATATAAGTGATAAATGCATAAAAATTTGTGATAAAATGTTTGTTATACATAGTATGCTCTCTCCATCACCCAGAGTTGACTAGAAGAGAAGGCCATAAGGCATTAAGTACACCCTTGTATCCTTTAGTTCAAGGTATTACAAAAATAATAAATAAAACTTTTTATATTCAGTGATAGTATAGGTATCAAGTGTCTTTAAAAGCAAGAATATTTCATAGTACGTAAAACACATAGCTACTTTTTAAGAATAATATTCTCAACATATTTTTTGCTTGCAACTAACTAGTTATTACTGATTATACAGATAATTACAGATTTCATCAAAGATTCGATGCGATTTGCGGTTCGACCCTATTATTCCACTTTAGGAAACCAGCACAATGATTTCCAGATCCAGATCAAAGACTATTGAAACTCGTGGCCTTAACAACGTTCGTACTCAATTATAGGACCACTGCAAACTAATACGATTATTAGTATGGTCATGTTAATTTGGATTTACATGAGATTGGTCGATGGGATATAGAGATAAGCATGCCATCGATAAATTAGGCCACAGATAATTAGGTTGTTATTATTATTATAAGATACATGTATTGGTTGAATTTTGGTTGAGGTATTATTTGCAAAATAACTAAAAAAGTAACATTGCGCCTGTAATCCGCAAAAATGTAGGCAGAGGAGGGGTCTTTTACCAGTTACTTTTACGTCCCACTATGGGATAGGTGGTAAGCCTGTTGCCATACGCTGGGCACAAATCCAGACTCCGAACCACTATTAAAAATATAAGCTAATATAAAAAAAGTTTAACCAATAAAATGGAAGCATATCAAGGCCATGGCTGTATGAGCTTAGAGTCCTTAGTCTCTGCACGGAAATATACCATGAGTATGTGTCAAGAGATCATACTACTTTCATATCCGCTCTAATTATTTTCGCAAAAATATAGAGCAATACCTAATTCTACACGAGATGAGATGACGCACACACGCTTCGTGATGGTACAGAATGTAGGCAATTACATAAACGACAATCAACGCACAAAGACGTCAAGAAGGGAAAGTCGGGTAACGTAATTATACAGATATGCCACGTTAGCACCACGCAGCATGACCGATCGCACGCTGCGTTGCGGACGCGGCGACTTTTTTTTTTATATACGATATAATAATTACTAAGAAACTTGGGGAGTACAGACGGACGTTTGAGGTTTTCAAAAATATACATGATAGCTCTTTTTTCAGTTTCATTACAGTTACTTATAAAAAATGAATTCAATCTGATTCTGTAACTTGTCCTTTATAATCCTATATTATAAAAACAATATGCAGATAATTTTTAATATTAATCTCTTCTGCTTCATATATGATATGTCCATGCTTATATCAACATACTGGGAATTCGTAATTCATTAAATCATTATACTAATTTAATCAATTACCACTCAAGTTACCATTTGCTCATATAAAGTTCATGTTCAGTAGTTGATAATATATGTAACATCAAACACATACTACTATATGTTTCATATAAATATACACGGACATAGAACATTTTTATTCAAGCACAAGTTGAAAATCATATTAGTTATGTAGAAAGGAATGTTAAAGAAAACACCAATATTTCGTATTGATTAATTATTAAGAACATAATATATAATATGAGAAGAGAATATCATGAGATACTGAGGCAAAATAACACCGACGGCATATAATAAGTGGTCAGTGAGTAAGGATGATCTAAGCAAACTCAACCAAGGCCGAATCACTTTTGACGTTGGTGACAGATATTTAACAAGTTTTCCACGAACTACATTTTATGCGCGGAAAATATATTTCAAAAACAGAATTATAATTTTATTGATATTATATCATCATGCTTGACGCGGTGCGCAGTGTGTACTGAGGAGCCGACATTTTGGTCCTTACAGACCTAAACTGCTTTCTCTACATACTCTCTGAAACTTCTGACTGCCCCAACAGGTAATAATAATTATCCGTCAATATCAGAAAATCAATGTAAGTTTCATCTTGCCCCAGGAATGTGGAGTATTTTCTATATTGCTAACGCTTAGTAATTTCGATTACATAACGCGTTAATTTATAACACTTCACAACCGACGGTGCTCCAGTTACAAAACCGCAACAGATTGTATCCGCGAAACTGATGTTAGAGATATAAAATATTACATCGCATTAGGGTGTTATGTATAAAGCTCATTCTTTACGTATTAATGCAACATATTCAGCTATGAACGTTAGTGTTGCCGCGTATTTTTTTTCTTTGCCGTTATGAAAGTGACAGTTACAATTAAACAATAATTGTACGTTCACGTTTAAAGTTCAGAAATGATTAGACAATTTATGAATAATGAAGTCAAAGAGTGTGCCAAATGATAAAAATAAATGTGTCATAAATAAATGGAGATGCTATAAAGTATTTCATGACAAAAAAGATCACGAATACTCCTCATGATCGTAGCGTTTAGAACGCCAGTCTGCACGATCCAAGATTTCTCAGTACCAGAGCAATAAGCGTTAATGTAATTTGTGCAAATATGAAAACGGTGGAGCTTGCCCTTATTAGTTCAGCGTCCCAGTAGCTGGTAGTGTTACCAGCCGCGGTGCTTTTGTAAGAATGTTCTGGACCCATCAGTCTCGGTGAAGGAAGAATTGTACTGTTTCAGAAAATTTAACTTGAGGCAACTGAAATATTTATACATGAAGTATATTACTGTTCATGATATATAACGCCCCATCCCACAGATATACTCAACAATTAAAATATTTCCTTAAAATTTATTTTTGTTTTAGATTTTACTTTTTAATAAAGTAATGGATAATTTTTTGCATTATATCAAACTTATGACCCGTTACATAGTCAAATATAACAATTTATCAAATGATTCTTCAAATAAGTAAATTAAATGCCTATCCCAATTATTCATCATCACTTGGATTTACTGGTAGAAAATGACAATTAGCATTTGACAATACTAAACAGCGACAATAAACCAAATAACTTTAACAAAAATATGCCTTAACAACGATTAGCCTTAACTGCAATTAGCCTTGACAATAATTAGCATTAACGACAATCAAGGATAATAAATATGATCGATATTCGTATTGTTCTACTATATGATATTCAGATAATGTATTGTCCTTCCCAAATCTTTTGGCGTGGCCACACGAATAGAGGCCATGTCACCCCCGTCCATATATGTATTTATATATGACATTATGACATTGTTTTTATTTGTCCTTCCTATGAACGCTTATGTCAATAGTCATGTGTGTTCATTAACATTGGATGTACTTTGACATACAATATAATGTTTTCCTTGTAACCTTCCTTGTATCTTTTTGTTTATTTACTCTAAGAGATACTAGAGCTTTTAGTACCTACTAAACTAGTAGGTACTAAAACGGGAAAGATTTTAAACATTTTTATTCTAAATAGCATTTTAAAATCCGTCCACGGGGAGTCAGAAGGCTTAATAATTCGCGTGCGTGAAAGAAGAAACTGACAAATGCATAAGAAACATATCAGACCTCTAAAGATAGAGGAGACATTTCGCACTCGATGTCATCCGCCTACAGTACAGATATTATCATATATTTCGTACAGAATATCGTCTAGACAGCCGTATGGAACAAAACACTGCATTGTATTTTTTTCCTATTAAATTGAATTCTGAAGAGTTAATTAGATTTTATGTTTCAGGTGTCTAAAAAACCGACGACTTAATACAAAAAGGATGTTTCGCAGAGGCGTTAAAGTAAATTTTACATTTGTCCCGAGCTGTGCTTCCCTCGGGCGTGTTTCTTTTCACTCTAGTACGAGTATAATCACGTTAATTCTGCGTCGAATAAAAGCAAGAATTTATTTCAAAAATAATTTCAATAACTAACGACGTAATCATATGAAAGTAGAACTCGTTAATTAAATAATTTAATTATTGCAAACAAGAAAATAATATTACATTTAATAAGAATGTAAATATATTTTTCTATTTTTGATAAAATTTGTATGAATATAACGTATTTTTATTTAGTAACATGTTTTATGAATCGAAATAGATTTTAGTATTCCTTCAATTCGTTTGGAGTTTGGAATCTATTGGAAATATTATTTCCTGTATTAATTCCAGTGGAAACACAATCATTACTGTTACGATAGACTCACTAGATAGAAAACCAGAAGTAGGAGCATTCCTAAGAGTGTAGTATATTCCCACATCTCACCAATCGTGTTATACGCCCCACCAGGGAATAGGTGAAAAGAATTTGTAATATTAGCAAATTAGATAATTAAACACGCCCATAAGTCTGATAAATAGAGAAGTGAATCAAACAGAAAGAAAGTTTTGATGCTCAGTGTGCGAGTTAAGACAAATTTTACTTTCGCTAGGTTTGGTCCCCGCGGGCGTATCTTTTCACTCCCGTTTAATCTTCCTCTGAATGGGAACTGATTTAACTTGGCATTTCTTGGGCAGATGTGCCAAGTCAGAGGGTTTTTATAAAACTTAAGATACATTTCAATTTAGACATCGATATAATTTTCTAATGCCTAATAAAATATGTCATTGTTTCTAAGATATCAGTGATGTAAATACTTCGAAGGTCTTACTACAGAATCAGTTTGATAATTACAATAAGCCATACCTACGCACCGAGCACAATACATTTTAAGAAATATTAATTTCGTCTTTGTAGTCAGTATTATTAATATAACTTATACATTATATGAAAGTTGTAGGAATATTTGCTAATAAAGATATCCATTATTATTATTGCCGTCATTAAGTAGTATTAATTTATATTCTACCTCTGAGAGTCTTTGTGATGACCATAATAACGAGGACGTTTCTATGAGGTACATATATACCTATAGCGTTTAATAAAGTATTTTTTTTATTTCTTTAACACATTACTTGTCAATTGTGAAAAAGATTCTCGATGGTCTCTACATCTCACTACAAATCAATTTTGTGTTGTATATTGCCTTTTTTGACATATTATAGTAACATAACATCACTCATGTAATCCTCAAAGAAGTTATTAAGAATTAAGCCGGCTGGACTCACGTGCGTTTTTTCGGACCTATACGAGGTCCTTCTCGTACCTCGAAGAGGTAGTCAGAGGAATGTAGAACACTCCCATGTCTCATTAGTTACGTTTAGGTTCCACTATGGAATGGGTGATGAGCCTATTGCCGTACACCGGGCACATATCCAGACTCCGAGCCACAACTAGAAAATCTAAATTAGAAAATTTTTGGAGTGGCCAGGATCTGCCGATCAGCTATCGTACTTGCAACCAACAAGACCAACGAGGCAGTCATAGTATGTATTTACATACATATATACGAGTAAATATAATTTTATTACGACTATTTACGGAATTGATCCACTAAGAGGTATTTTATTGTTTTGCACCCATAAATTGAGCAATGTGCCGCCATTCAATGCGAACAGCCATTTTTATGACCCTTCGAGTTTTTCGATTTCTATTATTTTTTTTATCGAAATAACAATTTACTTGTACAATCATACATATAATAAAGACAGAAACGATCGTTGCAAAACATTTTTTTAAGTTCAATTTGTATCCCACATCAAATTTAAAAAGTTGGAGATAATCATAACAATACGCTGAGATTTTTGTGATAACAATAGCACAAAAGTTTATGCCTCGAACAAAATAATTTAAAAAATCGCCAGCGCTCAGCACAAGCTCATTTTGTCGCCACTTAAAAAATACGTCACCAGAATATCATCTCATTTTGTCCGGAATTCTTTTGGCACTGAACGACCAGCACTCCACAGCGTCCTAATAACTGTCATCCAGATTTAATATCACATCTCCCGTTTCGTACAGGACGCACCGCGAAGCAATTTCCTTCGTAAAATTGTATTTGGACGAATACGCGTAAACTAAATACGTATGCGACCCAAACGACAAATTTTATTTATATTCTGCCTCTACCCTCTATAGAATCAGACGCACTTCTCTGTTTTACGACAAGAATTGATGGCCTTATGTTCATCTTCGTTCGTGTCGTATAAAATTGCGTGTCACGATATACGTAAACTGGGCGTCGTATGTCTTCGTACGCAAAAATGGAAAGAAATTAGCTTTTTCTTCGTATCAGAGTACGTAACCTTAAATAATGGATAAGTCCGTTATTAACGTTAATGTCTATATAAAAGTTCCTTGCAGATATCTAAAAAGCCTTCCAGATATCAAAAAAATGTTTAATGTGTCTAAAAGCTTTCGCTCTTTGGAGTAATGTATATATAGACTACTCTCGAATGGGGATATCTGATCGCCAAATTAGATTCTCAGCACTCATTTTAATAATGACTTCATTATAGCTGAATATCTTTTAGCTATCGCGGAAATTAATTTATACATATAATGTTACGGTTCAAAAGTTTTCATTAGCTACAAAGATGATAAAACAAATATATACATACATATTTCTAACAACGTGAAAATTAATTTGAGTCAACGCGCATCTCTTCTGAGTAATGACGTGTCGAGAGTGTACAAGTGTCATCATGACCGAAGAAACGCCGTCAGGTTTTATAACTCATGGATTTATTTACATCAATAACACTATTATAATGACGACGCTTGTACTCTTTACAAAAAATATATTTCATCTTCAAATACGAACAAATAAATATGATTATAGAAGACACGATAAGAGACCTATCGTACTTTGCAAAAGTAATATGGTTTTTTTTTATATCGCAATGAAATGAAACTCAGTGTAATTTTATTCTGCTTATATTTTTTAAACTGAAGTTACGAACAGCTTGTTAAAGCATAATCATTGTAATTTTTGCTTAGTTAACATTACATTATTATCATAATTTTGATACAGAGAAGTGCCGTGGGAGATCAAAGTCTATGTCATATTAAGTTCAAGAGTCACATACTAACTGATACGAGAATTAGAAATCTCACATTTATATGAAGAGAGCGTTGAATATAAATGAAACACGTCAGATCTGTAAACAAAGAGATGTTTAGCATTCCGTGCTTTCTGCTTACTCCATAAGGGACCTGGCATGAGGACCTAATAGGGACGTTTTCTTATACGCTGCCGTAAAATAATCTAAAATGTTACACAGGCTTTGTAATAATGATATCTCTTATTGATCGGAGCAAAGTCCTGAATACTGAATGAATATAAATTATTTGTCACTGAGTATGGGATGTCAAATTGTGTAAAGAAATATCTATCGTGTCAATGTGTTATATACAGAATTCAAATAATACTATATTATAAATATTTTGATCGCCCTTCTGTCGTTAACGTACCTATTGTTAACGATACTCGTAAATACATGCATCGAACAATATAATTATTTTATTATTTCATACATTTTCGAAATAAATTTTGACGTCACCATCTCATCATCAGTCTGTTTTAAACCAGTGCTGTACATATGGAGGCTTCCACTCACAGTTTTTTGCCCATAATAACAAAGTCGGGCAACGGGTTGGGCATCACAGAATACTTTACGTAGCATCTATGCTGCTATACATCGACGGACAGAGAATTAACTGACCTTCATGTTTTGCAAAAGTACATTTTTTCCACCTACGATTTACACAAGTACGATATTTACAGAAGACTGATTATGAAAATCGATCGCTTAGAAATTTCTAACGCAGTATATTTTGTAGCTCAGTAGAACATGTTCTTGTCTATTATCCTGTAACAGACAGTGGGCGAATATATAAATTAAAACGTAATATTACTTAACTATTAACTCAACTTAATATTTATTGAAGAAATATAATTGCTACACATATCTTTTTATAACAGCTTAGCTTGTTACGCACTAACATTACGGTCTGCAGTAAATTTTCTTGTCACCTTTTGGTTTTTCATTATTACTCACATCTATTACAGTTTAAGTACAATATACTAATTTAATCTATACTTATAATAAATCTGTAGAGAGATCAATTGTGTACATGAAATATATTTTCAAAACATCTATCAGGGGGTG
>DWTO01003256.1:0-12808 GCA_018244755.1 Jemadia pseudognetus | reverse complement strand
AATAAAAACAAAAAAGCTGCTTCAATGAACAGACATTACATTAAATCTATTAAAATCATTTAGACTCACACAGGTTGTATTACAGTTAGTAAATAATATCGTTTATGTAGACTGGTTTGTGCCGCGCGCCAGGCGGCCTGTTTTTTGCGCTTAAAGAAATTACCGCGAACGCATGGTAAGGTTGATATGGGTTTTATTATTTTATATAATTGTTATAGATTTAATTTTAACTATATTATGAATATCAATAAATACTTACGATCAATTATCTTTAAGATACAATTAGCGTCAAATGAATTTATGTAAGATACACTCATATGTTATAAGCCTGTCATCAATGAAAATGGCGAGTAAAAAGAGTAAATAGTGTTTAAGAACAGAGTTCGCTCCTGGTAGATGGTTGAGTCTACTTAAGTAAATATTTAAAGTAACCACAAAAAAATTGAATATGGGTATAAATTATTTTGGGAGAATTACTTAAGTTCACACAACTAGTATTAGGTACCATATTATTTGTAGAATTGTAGTTTTTATACGGATTTTATACGGACGCACTGCCAATTGAAAATGATGCTTAACTTCAAGTTCGAAACAGTCAAAGCTTCGTAGTGATTAACGATTCGAGTAGACCAGCATAAATAGATTATAAGTGGAAAACTGCTATGGGAAGTCTTCATGGCGATTTCAGGCTAATTCAGTTAGCTATTCAGCCATATCTCGGGAGATATGTGCCCAGCACTGGGATTGCAGTATTTAATGAATTTCTTATAAGCTAAATATGAGCTATGTAAATAAATTACAGCAACGTCAGCGGTGGGAGAAGGCCAGCTATGGGATTCCCAACTCGCAAGCCCAACGTGGGGATTATGGGAATAACCCCTAGAGGCAGTCTATATCCAGGAGAGGACTGCAATAGGCTAATAATGAAGATGAAAAATATAGGTGTTTTTTAAATGTAATTAGGGTCTCAAAGCTTGTTTTGTTTACCCGCTATTACTTCCATGGAGTCATGTTACACAGCGCAACTGGAGACGTCGGCCTCTGGACCGTATCACAGATCGCAATCACAGCACCCGTTGAAGTGTAACGTGACACATTAAGATGAAAGTGTGGTATTAAATGAACCCATTTGTACATATAACAGTTTTACAGTGAAACAGTTTACATAACACCATGATTTCACTATTGTATTTGCCTTAAGTGGCAGGCAGAGGAGTGTAGTATAGATACTCCCAATTTTTTCTGTTTGCCATGGAATAGGAGGTGGGCCTATTTCCATCGAGCATAAATCCAAACTTGATGCTTCTACTGAGAATTTTAAGTTACAGAAACTAACTAATACTTTTCCCGGCCTTAGTGTCCAACTCAGGACCTCTTGACCAACATTCGTGCTTGCAACCACCAGAACAACAAAGAATTTAACTACTAAAAATAAATTTAAAATTATTTATATGTTTGTAATTTTTAATATAAGTATTTTCAGTGTTTACTTATTTATTTTTTTACTATTAACTACATAGAGCGGATATATCAATGACTAATACAAAGTAGAAAGGGTGATTGACCGTTAGGATCATTGTTAGGAACAATGTTCCAGATATATTACTAAAATATCTCTGGAACATTCCTGATGACCTTTAGTAAGCCTATCCCGTTTCTTATTGTTAAATTTGGAACTATGCTACAGAGGTTTGAAAGCTGACTGATTACAATTGGCCTGGTATCGCTTGAAACAGTATGACTAAGAATATTTTATGTCCAGCTGTGGAGTATATTATTATTGATTCATTACATGTATTTGTTACAGATCGATATATTCAACTGTTTTAATAATATTACGCAAACTGAACTTGGTAACTATTGCTATTTATGGAAAAAATAATTACCAAAAGGTCTACAAATTATCTATTAAGTATACTAGCATAAAGTATGTAAATAGCAATAAATATTTGCCGCTATTTCGTCTTATATCTAGACTGCCTTCTTATCATAACGTATAATTATATTACATTGAATAAATTAAAGTTGGATTTTAATATTTTCTTTCTCTTTCTCTACTTGTCTATTCTGTGTCGCAATGTCTATTATATGTGGCAATTTCAAATCCAAATTACAATTCCAACCATGACTTTGGTATGGTGGCCATACAGTGGATAATGACGCACGTCCAAATTTCTAAATGAATTTTTAAATATAAAGAGTGTCATCCAGACAGAGTTAATACTCGCACTGATTACACAAATATTTCTCGTGTTTGAGACTCGAAACTGCGACCTCCGGCTCAGTACAGAGACAATTATTACAGGTATAATATTTCAGTCTTACCCAATAACCCATTTCATGTTACAAATCACATTGTGCTATCGGCGATTATCTCAAAGAGCACTTTAAAAAAATAGAAAAGAAATTGATAAAAATTGTATTCAACATCAAATTGTACGACGTAAATCTTAAATTCGGATCGCTATTACATTTCTGTGCATTAGACGATTGCTATCGACGCAATCTAAGTCAAGGCTTGGAAATTACTACACTTATGTACAATGAACATATAAATGCCATGTTATTAATACCATTTCATTTATTATAATATACTTACTTCACGTTTATAAATACAGTATATTCTGCGGCCGATTAGAAACACTTCTGACCTCTCCGCGCAGGACTTATATTGAAAATACATTGCATTTGTTCTTGTTTAAAGGTAGAGGCACATGGAAGCGAAAATAATGCCAATGTAGATTTCATACGTAGCTGCGTATCTTAAAATAACTTATACATGTACTGTACTTCTATGTATAAGCTCTGCAGGCCAATTAGAAACAGGATACAAGGTTAAATATGTGCCGGCGTTACTCTGTTTTTCGGGATGGCTCGACTACGTTCGACCGAACACCTTCTTAGGTAGGATCTTTCCTACAAGAGGCTCTTCTACTTAAGCTCCCGCCGGTCGCAACAGTGGAGACGTTTAAGCTTAATACGTTCATAAAACAGGGAAATTTGCTCCCTCCAAGAATGAACTCGAGACTTTCCATTGTAGCAACAGTAATCTGAATACAAAGACGACAGCGCCAATCGGCTGCCTATATCCAAATAAAGATAATTAAATATAAAGATAAACGCTTTTTGGAAATCGTTTTGTTACTGTATATAGAGATGCGAAAGCGTATAATCAATTTGGGAACTGACTTTTGGGCACGATCGGTAATAGAAAAGCCATGCAACAGCAACAATTTCGGCAAACAATTTCAATGCAATAAAACATTAGCTTCCTAAATAAATGTAGGTCGATGTAGTTACTTCTAGTATGCGTTATCTCCTTATAAATTAACTTTGTAAATTTCACATATAAGGTAAGTATCATAAGTAAATTGCGTACGTGTTGTCCAGAATTCAATTTTAAAAGACTAATTTCTTAATATCTCACAAGTGTATTAACAGGCAAATTTGTAGTGGGCTCTTATAACACTCATCTGCCTACCTCTTCGGGGGTTATAGGTGTTACGTTATATTATATTAAAACGAACTTTTTTACATACAAAGACAAAATCATTGGGTGAAAATATATAGGATACGATTAATATTAAAACGAACTTTTTTACATACAAAGACAAAATCATTGGATGAAAATATACATAGGTATAGAATACGATTACCTCTATACGTTGCACTATAATTGATGTTTAGCAGCAGCTTGCTGTTGCCAAGTATCACTTGATCTAAAATAGTAAACTGTTAATAAATACACTACTCTGATTATAATGAATCAAACAAGATAAGATATTAAATACGCAGTCATGCTAGTGGTAACGTACAAATATAATTGCGATGAAGAAAAATGCACATAAAAAAAACTTTTTATATACGTAACAATCGCAGACTGCGCGATAAACAGAGCGAGCAAGATCTGACATGTGAGTGGTGTCTTGAAATATTTTAATTGTCCAACGTTACGTAATCTATGATTTAAATAAGAATGATGTTTTCTTTAAAATTTAATATCACTTGCTTTAATGGTAAACGAGGCCATCTTTAAGAAAAATACACGTTTCATAGCTCTCTGTAATGTTATGTCGTGTGAAATATGCCAACCTGCATTAATTACGGTGGAGAATACGATCTTGACTCTTCTTATTTTTAGACGAGACCCAATAACAGGGCTGACTATGATGAAAGAATGTCTAATATGAAAATGATTAGCTTGGGATATATTAATTCAAACATCTCCTCATCATTATCATCTGCTTAATGCAGTCCACTGCTGGACATATGCTGGACGGTTATGCTCGTAATCCCCACGCTGGGTACGCGGGTAGGGAAACGAAGAGGGCAGCTTCTCGCCCTGCCTCATCTGCAGCCCTTAGGCGGCCAGAACATTTAGGTACGCCTAGGCAGACGCGCCATACCGTTATTTGCCAGCGTCGCGTTTAATCGCCTCTTACAGAGCACGGGGTCGGGGAAAGCATTCTTAATTATTTTTACTCACAGTTAAGTATCATCTTGCGTTTCTGTTTTACAATAGTTTTTTTTCGTTTTAATTCTTTAATTTTGATATTAAACCTAATTTTATGTACTCTTTTATTTATTTTAATTACTTTTTTATTTATTTTCATATCGCGTTGTAATAAGTTACATCAATTTAAAATAGAATAAATGATATGGATGTGTCGCCATGTCCATGAAGAAGACGTTATGAAATTTACACTTTGATATGTTTTTGCACATATCTAAAACAGATGTTATATTTCAAAACATTGCAGAAATAGCCACGTGATGATATGAATTGCTTACAAATTATTACCGCTGGATTCCCACCTATGCAAAATATAATTAGAGTTAGGCCTCGTCTTTTCAATTTACTAGAATTAAACTGTATATTATTCAAATTTCTTTTATCAATCATGTTATCTTTTGTTGTACTGAGAAGATACAGAGGTACTTTTATCAGTAGGTACATCTGAACATTCACGATAAGAACAGTATTTCTACATTTCCTTTTAATATCGATTTATCGAATTTAGTTACAACATTCGTCAATTTTAGTTAAATTATATTTATGTACTGAGAAATACATATTTTATAAGGGATTCAAATTGAAAAATTAATAATCAATGTTTTCATTATAAAATAAAATAAATAATCAATGTTTCTAGTAAAAATATGTTCATTACACAATGTGACATCCTTTGAAAACTAGTTACTTAAATATATAGGTCGCGAAGACCAAGTCATCATCATCATTCTCAGGATGTCCACTCTGGTACATAGGCCTCCCTGAGAAGTGGTTCCTATAATCTCCACGGTATCCACAAACATTAAGTAATGCACATAGATAGCGTATAGAGAAATCGATTGCGATTTGTACAGACAGTATCATAATTCTTATAGTTCTATAGACACTTACTGGTGTATATTTAAAAACCGCAATAGCATATTTGATTTTTTTCCTCTCAACGAAGATCGCTGAGATGATCTAATAAAGCATTTCACCATCGCTGTAACGAAATTTGACTGCAGTTATTTCGTCATACTTATTCATATTTTGGCTTTCATTGCTTCGAGCGAATTGCTTATTTTATGTGTTGGTGGATATTTGTTGAGACACCTAATTTAATACATCAGTTTACATACTAATGCTCACAAATAATATAACATTCAAAGTATTTTTTTATTAAGACAGACGATTCTATACCTACATTCGCAACTTTCATATGACTTACGCTCGATGTAAATGTATTATCAAGAATCGACAGCCACTTCTAAAAAAGTTATTGTTTATTGGTAAAGTGTGAAGATTGTATTAATTTTATTAGAAATAACGACATGAAAAGTTTTATAAAAAGAATTGTTATTAGTTATATGGTAATTTAAAAGCATGTATTGTTATTATTAATTTACATATTATGCAACTATTTTATATAAATAAATTTCGTGCCATGTCTACTATCTATGTCACTCTGTGGACGCTGCGACAAGTTCGTGCCCCCCAGTGTCGAGCGCCATTCTTCCTCTTTGTCAAAGGTCAACGACATTGACTTGTCAATCGTACAATCTTTGATTTGTGTGACGTCACGTACAATTGTATGTGATGCCGCTACATGACTCTGCGGAGTCTATTCTACGTGTGCTTATTATATGAGTAAAAATGATCAGTAGTTAGTTCGTTTGACGTTTTAATTTTGACATTCTCATTAAATTGATTAATACGAGTATCAATGATGTGATGTCATTTAGTGTAAATAATGTCAATTATGTGATAACTTGAAGACTTACGTGTGTTTATAAAAGTTAACTATTTGTGTTACTATCAAAATAAATAAATAAATCCTTATTCAGGTATAGCTTCATGGTAAATTTTAATGTAATTCCTGGTAAAGAAAATCATGTAGATACAATATTTATGCGTAACAACAAGCTAATCATTAGTCCTTGTTATCATGCCATTGTTGGACTGAAAGTGTTAAGGGTACAGGCTACTGAATGAGAGTGTTACTAAAGGCTGGTACGCTGACCAAAAACAGGATGAAAGACCTCCCACGCCATTGAGAATATTATGGAAAACACTATACAGAGAAGAAGCCACAAAGATTTAATTTTTTTTATATTTCATTAAATCAGTGTAAAATAATAATTTAGTATACGGGAATTTAGGCTGCCTCGATGGTTACTTTAGTAGCAAGCGTGACTGCTAATCGAGACGTCCTAAGTTCAATTCCCGGATCGGGCATTTTTGGATTTTTCTAACATAGATTTTCTAGTAGAGGTTCAGAGTATGGATATATGCAAGGGGTATGGAAAAAGGCTGACCCCAAGTTCCAAAACGTCAAGAGGCTCTCAAGCCCTTTTGACAAGATAAAGAGAGAGACGGACTCAGCTCAGGGCGCGTGAAGCTCATAAAGGTTGGCTTTCCCTTACTACGTATGTTTATTAGTGTCAACATATCACATTAAGAGGAAAAATTGAAACAACACCTAACCACATAGGTTATTTTCGCATGGTTAGACATAAAATTCGAAATTTGAATTTGCAACCGTATTAAACGACACCCGCGGGTGAAGCCTAGTACGGATGTTACTGTTGACTGTTATCGTGACTCGTGTTACGGCGGATTTTAAACAGATGTCACGGTCAATGCGATAGTTTTATTGCAATTTCGTGACTTCGCACTGTTCAATACCGTGTGAGGTCAAGTTTGCGTATCTTTGAGTTCACCACAACCTCTAAGTTAATATTCTTCTTTGATATAATCAACGGCCCCCACTACTTTTTATCTGACTCTTTTACCGTTCCACTGTTGGAACACGGGTCTCCTATCGGAATGAGAGGCTTAAGTCCATTGTCTACCACGCTGGCCAAGTGCGGGTTAGCAAATGTTTATACCGTCGGCCATTTTTTTTATACCATCGGCAATTCAATGGTAGAATGTTCGCTTGCCCCTCTATTGACCCACACTGTTTCTTTATTGTAGTATATTTAACATAACACTGCTAACCGTTAAATGAAGTTTATTTTAGCACGCTGGTCCAGAGTGGACTGGTGGAGATATTGAAACAGAAATATAGGAAAATCAAATCTTTATTTCCTTGAAAACTATGGCACATATTGTCAACAAATAACTATTTTAACATTTATACCAGAGAAAAAATAATCTTTATTACTTATTATCTAACTAGTCTGTAGGTTTTGCCATTTTTAAGATCTTCGACGAGATTTAACTATGGTAACAAATGGGAACTGACTGCCTAACTTGTCCTCCAAAGTGCGGATATGCTCGTAGAAATTAGCGACTATCGGACACCGATCCAAAATCTGACCGCGCCTTGTGTTGCTTGACAGTTTCATCATAATATGCAACTGCGTTAGGGTTACTGGCGCTGCAAATATTTAAATACATTTTCACAATTTAATTAACAAAATTACGCTAGTCACAATTTGAGGGGAGAAAAATTATTTTCAGTAATTTGTTAGTATTCCCTTTCGTATTCCACTTACGTTTTTGGTATCCAACATGAGACAGTCGTGAGGTCATTATAACCATTCACACAATGGTAGCGAACAAAACGCCATATACGAACAGAACCAAAATTCAAAAAACAACTGTGCCGTAAAATTAAATCATCAACGTGATAACCAAAACGTGTAACGATTAAGCAAATCGTAATAATAACGTAACAGCTATAAAGTTTATAGTTGTATATAGATATTAGTTACCCATACATATGTGGTATATTTTATTGGTATACTGCTGTGTAAAATAGATTCAATAATAAACGTTGTGAAAATAAGACAGAAATTGTTTGGTAATTAAACACAGAGTAATTTAACGATAGATGGTCGAAATACCTGTGTTTAGTAGGCGTTTAGGCGTTGTCTTCAAATAAACAAAAATCTTTTGTCTCTATTATGCTTCTACTCTGCGACACGAAGGTACACTAGCTATAATGACTTTCATACACTTTTCGATAAACGTAACGTAATCACACATGCACAATCACACCGCCAAACACACACAGAACTAAAAACAACGCTTTATGAACACACACACCACGAGTCGATGTGTGATTCAACAATATGGTCACAGCTCATCGCAATGGAGAAAGGCTTGTAGATCTACTAACAGAAAGAATCTTGTTGGAACGGTTTCCACTGCACTTGCTATTAATACGCAATGCCGGACCTGATTCGATTTTTATGGTAGGCATTTATTATTGACCTCAAGGTCAGACATAACGTATGACAGTAATAATAATTGTATCTTTGGATAACGGCCCGCGTCCATCTGATCTCAAAATCCTAATTGAGAGACTGTCATAGTACAGTCTCTCAAAACCCATAGGTTATATTTGTATACCTATATAAAGCCTTATGCGCATCGCATTACTATTTGCTTTGAGCAGGTATCCTTGATTTAGAAATCTGTGTTTCAAACCACTAAACACACAGACTAATTTGAAGAATAGAAATCTTATGCATATATGTATAGTTGAGGTAATTTGTTAATGGCTTGAAATATTATATTTTCTAGTTAAATTTAAAAAACACATATTTTTTTTATTGCCTCGTTGGTCGTATTGGTTGCAAGTGCGACTACCGAGATCCTGGGTTTAAATACCGGGTCAGGCATTATTGGACTATTTTAGATTTTCTTGTAGTAGCTCGGAGTCTAAAAATATGCCCGGTGTAAAGCAATAGGCTCACCATCTATTCCATAGAAGAGCATAACCGTAATGTGGCAGTGTATATCATTCCTCTGCATATCTCTTACATTTTATTACAGGCGTGATGTTAATACAATACACATAATAATTATTCCTTTCTATGTTCACAATTTCATAGATAAATTTTATTACCGTATCTAAAGAAGATTTATTTAACATATAATGTAATGACGTACAAAGATTGTAATATGCCGAATAACCCATTAGAATCGTCCTTTTAAGAATAGTGTAGGGGACAGATCACGATAATCCGCCATCTAAATTAATATTTGTACTAAAAGCGGCCTAAGGACTTCCTTTAAACGAACGATTGTGGACTCAAATAAACACTTACTTAGACGATAAATCTAAAGAACTTGACTACACAATTGTTCTATTTAAATAACAACATAAAAACGAATGAAAACTGCAAATATTTTCCAGAAGTTATTTTAATATTCCAATAATAAACCGATGAATAACAATACGAACTTTGACGTGTCCAACTTCGCCACGCCTATTTTTATACAAACGAACGTACTGATTGCACAATGGACACGTGACCGACGGCGTCATAATCTGACGGGTTGACCCGCGCGCGTTAGTACGATACATTCACTGGGATTATGTAAACTAAAATACAGTTTGTTAAATTTCTTTGTACATACGATTCCAAGAGAACGCTTTATGGTCTCGTATATGATTTTGTTATATAACCTGCAATTTACGATGTATATTATTGACTTGCATCATCAACCCATATATTATTCCACTGCTAGAGTTAATTCTTCTCTAACAATCGGTTTATGGGTATAATAATACTATGCCCATAAACCGATAATAATCACGCTACTCAAGTTTATCGTGTACGTCTAATTAGTAAAAATAACTATTAGACACGTTAAAGTTAAAAAAACTCCTAATAAAATTAAGACTGGAGTATAACTTGATAAGTTCAATAACATGCTTTATTTAATATATACATTAAGTCAGTTTGTATAAAGCATATTATCGCCATCAAAACTACAGCACATAATAGACTAAAAAATCCAATATAAATGATGTCTGAATTGTAATAGTACTTAAGTTTTTTAAATTCTGAACCGTTATAACTATTCAGTTTACTACAATTTACATTAATCGAAGTTTCTAAACCTTATATGCCGATAATATTTTTAATATCATATAATTTATTAACACAACAATACAGACTTTAGGTTTATATTTCTTTAGACATCTTTTAAAGATGTGAAAAAGATTTTTCTGTTCCAATTTTTGTTTATGTGACAACCCTAGCTGTTATTAAACGAGATATCTACTCCGATCACATTTCCAAATTTAGGTGCGTCAAGTCTTGTTACGCTCGTTTTATATCTAATCTGAACTGTGTCTCGATAGATATAAGGTGGGAAGTTGTTTGATATTACAAACAAAAATCTCCGAAGACTTCTCGCAATCAATCAAATTGTTTTAATTTATTTCAAAAGAGAGAATCTACACTCTGGATTTTGCAACGCAATGGTTTAAGTGGACAAGTAGTGACTGTTATGATTCCGCTTAAAACTTGTAATGTGAAATTTAATGCTTCAGTTCCACTTGTATTTTGAAGACAGAAGTGGTGATACTGACTTTAATGCTTCGGTTCCACTTGCGTATTGAAAGTTTTCGTGCATAACTATTTTTTCTCAGTTAGTTTTTCTAGTAGAGGCTCGAAGAAGTCTGAATATGTGTTCGGTGCATGTCGAAAGGTAAAAGGTAATCGTAACTGTTGAAAGGTGGGATTGTACTTCACCCCTCTACCTACCGCTTTGGGAATAACAAGCGTGATGTTACGTTCGTTAATTACCAACTCGCCTAAAGCATAAATGTAACTGTTTTAATGAAGTAACAGTTACTTCAGCAATTCTGTTTTTTCTAATTTGTACGTTCTGAAGACGTCAGTTATCAAAAATTTATATAAACATAAGTATCGCTAAGTCTTACGATCATTTTGTTAGACCAAAACGAGAAACAAGAATAGAAAATTTCTCTTTCTAGAAAATTACTTAGTTTTATATCAGATAACTGCAATTCTTGTTAGATAGATCACAACAGTTGTATGCGATATCGCAACTCCTCTATAGTATCGCAATGTATAAATCTTTTCGTAAAGTATATTTGCACTATAAAGCATTTGTTTAACTACAAGCGTGTAACAAGTTACACGAGTGTATGAGGTTAAAAAGTTTATTAAGCAAAAGTAATTTTATTATTGTTCATTAGAAATAACAACTAGTTGGTGTAGATATCAAATCAGTGATCGGATTATTTCATCTTTAAATATTTCTAACAATATCCTATAGGTATTTAAATTATGCTTATTTTTCATATTAATTATCACTTGACGTTACAGTCGAGAAAGTCTCTGTGAGGAAACTACACACTTTAGATTTCTCCCTACTGTTTCACAGGTGTATAAAGCTTTGGCCGTTTTTGGCCAACATGACAGACTATTACGAGCTTATATTGTGGACTAAGTAATATTGATATTTGGTTTTGGCTCGACCCATCGATCAATTTTGAAACATTTCACAAATATTTTCTAATTTAGTCCACAATTAAATTGTATATGGACAAATTTGACCGAAATGGTCTGCAAGGATACTTTTGTAATAAGCTATTATTATCCTGTTTCTATTTAATACTCTCAATTAAATATCGTATCTCGCTCACTATATCGCGGGGAATACCGGTCCAACTGTAAGACGGATTACAAAAAGTGGTTAAGTGCGATCATTTAGTTGAATTTGGTCGCGACGGATACAATTTTCAATTTTTTTCTTCTACGTTTAACAATCTTTTCTTATGATATTAACGACTTTAATACTTAACGTGTGAGGAATTTTTAAAACACATTAAGTGAACGAAAATGGCTGTGGGGTGCATTGGTAATACAATACAATAATCTTGCTGTTATGTGAATGAAACGCGGTTAGGTTAAATTGTAATGTCTTCTTTATGTCTTTAGATATCATATGTCGCACTGCAAACGTGATGGAAAATATTGTGAGTAGACAATCTAAACAGTTCCTAATGATTTTCTCTCAAGTGTTTAAAATTTCCTTTAGTATTAACCCCCACTTGGCTAACGCAGGCTGTGACCTTAACCCTTCTCAATAAGAGAAAAGATCCGTGTATGAATGCCCAGTATCATATGCCTATGCAATGAGATATTATAAAACAGATGAATGTACATAAACAATTTCTATTGAAATATATGTATTCCCTTGTCTCGTACACCATGTATTTAGTTCAACCGTATTAGGTAATCAAATGGTCACTTCAAACACCATTGGTGTATGGTGCGTGGTACAAACAAATTGTAGGTATTGTTAATTTATAATAATAATGAAATAATTACGAGAATAAAATGTGTGTATGATTTTTTTAAGTAGTAATATCACAGTTTAATTCCTGCCACGTTGGTCGTATTGGTTGCAAGTGCGACTACCGATTGGGAGGTCCTGGGTTCAATTCCCGGGCCGCGCACTACTAAATTTTTCTGATTTCAATTTCCTAGTAGTGATCCAGAGTCTGGATATGTGCCCGATGTATGGCAACAGGTTCACCAC
>DWTO01003255.1:0-12808 GCA_018244755.1 Jemadia pseudognetus | reverse complement strand
ATCATTATTTCATGGTCGTATAGACAAATTCATAAATCGGATTTTCATCACGATTTTATTAACATATCTTAACAATCAATGGTATTATGTGAAATGTGAAAATCGAAGATCTTAATGTCTTTTGTATCGATCTAATATTGGTGTTACATATATGTTTTATCCAAATTAGTGCTAAACTCACCCAGTACCCAGTAGTGGGATGTAAGAGTTACGTTGAGAAATATATGAAGTTTAGCGAAACGTCGACGGCGAAACGACCTATTAAAACAATAGCTTCCGTTGCTAATTTACGTCTTCCGGTGCTAACAGAAGTAATTTTCTGAAGAAACGCACATTACTTCAAGACAGTGATTTGCGAGGAAAATGAAATTCTTACTACATCTATTTTCGTTATTAAATAATATTAACACACAAATATTTTAACGCGTTAGGTTTGTATGAACAGATATAATTATGTATGCATTTGATACTAGGAGTTCTCATTATAATTGACAGATCAACCGGTGTATCCACATCATAATAATAATAACATTTTGATTAAATTATAATACAATATTTAGATAATTCTCATGTTGTTTAAAACTGTTTACAATTTCATCGCAAGCCATATTTCAAAACAAGGACAAATACTATATAACAGTAATGACATCCTATACCTATATCGTTTACAATGGAAACTTTAGTTTGGGTTAAACTTTATTAATATGCAGTCAATTTATTTAAGTTTTCGAATGATTCAAATCTTTATAAAATAAGTTAAAAATCCGTACCTGAAATAGTATCGATTAGAAATATTTTAATGACTATTTATGTTTAAAACAATAATTTAATAGTAATTGTATCTATTATTTTGTAATCCTTTTAGTTCCATTGTATTAAATTGTATATTTAACAAATATTGTGTATTGATCTGAGTATAGTTCAATACCATTGATAATGTTTACTTGTACGAGTATAATTGTAGAAATACATGTGGAATATGTTGGGACACCATGAAACAAAACCGACCAATAGGTAATCGTGAACGTTCGAGATCATTCGAGAACCGCGAGCCATAACAAATAGGCCATAACTTCGTATTCAATTTAATCGATATTAATACACGAGAATTTAAAATTGAAGGATGTATACATTCACTTTTCACTATTTAAACGCCTCTGATGGAACTAACCGTGTTACGTGCTACTCGACTAACGTAAACTAACGTTTATAAACAGCGAAGATCAAAGCTTTGGCGAGCTGAGTCAATTTTTATTGAGTTTATCTGCCATAAGCATTTCCTTTAGGGCATTTACGCACTGTGCGTTAAGGTTGTTACCACGCGTTGGACGGTAATAGAATGTCGTGTGCACAGCTGAATTGGGTATCGGGTCTGTATTTTCACACTTACTCTATAATTATATGAGTTTACGCAGAAATTATAGTTGACAGTAATTTGTATAGACTGGCTTGTCGGTCGAGTGATTATTGAACCGAATGCTGTGCGTGAAGTTATTATGGGTTCGATTCTCATACAGGATAAATATATATTTGTGTAGTAAGCGTTAACTTTTGTTCTGTACTGTATTCTGTGCTATTGATTCATCACGCATGAATTATCAGTAAAATAATGTAATTAAAAGCTATAAATCAGCAGTGAACTAACATACGCAGTAACATACGGATATATAAATCATTAGATTTCTGTTGTAAAAAAATCCCTTGTAAAAAAATCCAAGATAAATAATTTTGAATGTGTATTGTAAATTTTTAAGACTAAAATTAATAACTACCTTTTCTATCTTTTTAGATACGGTGACATGGTGCCGGGCACAATAGCGGGCAAAATCGTGGGCGGCGTGTGTTCACTGTCCGGGGTGCTGGTGATCGCGCTGCCCGTGCCTGTCATCGTGTCCAACTTCTCCAGGATCTACCATCAGAACCAACGGGCAGACAAGCGGAAGGCGCAGCGGGTACGATTTGCATTTCTTCTTGACCATTAATTTTATTTATTTTATTGACCGCGTCGTTAATTCCAAGCGCGATCCGATCGAGAGGTTCTGGGGTCAAGTCCCGGGTCGGTCACCAAGTAATGGATTTTTCTGACTTAAATTTACCAGCAGTGGTTCGGAGTCTGGATATGTGCTCAATGGCGAACGAGCCCTCGCGACGGTGGACTATCTGTATAATATCCATATTTCCCCGAAGGGGGACGGGTGGGGGTGGGGGCGACGGGGGAGCTTAGTACTCCCACGTTTCATCAGTTATGATATAGGTGAGCCTATTGCCGTACACCGGGCACAAGTTAAGACTTCATGCTACATTGCATCTAACTTTCGATTTCGATAATTCTGCCAAGATGGCAAGAAGATTCTTTAGGGTTTCGAGTATGAAATACAAAGGAAGACGATAAAGGAGGGTAGATCTTAAATTCCATCTTATTTAAGGTGTAACATCTGCACTAATAGAAGTTAGAAGAATAGCAGGGATTACCTGGACTAGACAAACACACAATCGCGCTCTTTGGCAAGCTTTAGGGGAGGCCTATGCTGGAAAGCAAAACAATCTTCACAAACCGGTGTCCGATATTTAAAAAAAAAAATTACTGTAATATGTAAGATTGTTAAATAAAGGCTATTATTATTATTATTATAACATCTGCACTGGTATTAGAATGTACGGCTAATGGGAATGTTCCTGCTTTCATAGATTTTGTTATGCGTTTTAAAATAAGTTATCTATTTTAACACATTTTTGTTATGATTTAGTATTAACACAGTCGATTAACCTGATTTTATTATTATTATCACTCAGGATCACTTACGGTGTAAGCAGAGAGCTCTTAATTCTAAATATCTCCATTGTAACCAGCATGACGCCCTTCAACTTTCATCCCTCTCCGATATAGCTGCCATCTATATTCATTTAACGTAATTAATGAAATTAAAATTCATTTTTACTCAATTCACTATTACAGAAAGCCCGCCTCGCGCGCATCCGCATCGCTAAGGCTTCGTCCGGAGCTGCTTTCGTTTCCAAAAAGAAGGCGGCCGAAGCCCGGCTCGCTGCTCAGGAGTCGGGCGTGGAGTTGGATGACGCTGGACGTGACGAAGACATTTTCGAATTGCAGCACCACCATCTGCTGCGGTGTCTCGAACGTACCACGGTTAGTGAACGATAAAACTACAGTTAACTCATAATATAGAGGGAGGGTGGAGCAAAAATACATACATTTTGTTTGCGATATATCCTGGCCTCAGTAAAGCAAAATTGTGATGCGATATTAATCATTACAACCTGAATTTCCCCAGGACCGTGAATTCGTTGAAATGGAGAATCCATATAATGGAGCAGCCAAGCGGCCAGGCTCGCCGTCTCCCCTCGCGTCCCCCGCGCACTCGGGCCGCGCGCCTGCGCTGCTCGCCTGTTGCGCGCGCTGCGGCTGCTGCCCACAGAAATACCAGGTGTGTTGTTTATTATCTGCGGTTTGACGTTTGACGTTGACATTTGAATTTTTTTGGCGGGAAGTTTAAATTTGTGTATACACACATACACAAAATGATTTACCTATTTAATTATTTATTACTTTGAATTATTTGGCTTATTAATAAAGTACAGATTACACGATTATAATCGAATAAATTTAAGCGAACCTGTTTTAAATAACGCTTCAAATTATTATGTATCATCGATCATTTATCTAGGTTAGTAAAATATTTTGACGTCCTTAAAATCGATATGTCCTTGTATTAAACCTAAGGTGGAATATATCGCAATCTTATATCGGTTTGCTTAATATCTAAATTGTCGTGACGAAATTTAAATTACTCGTCAAAACTTCAGCCGATCCGCTCCTAAATTTAACAAAAATGTTACTTACCTAATTGCCGGTATTTGGTCATTGTTACGACAATTTTTATTATACTCGGTATTTAAAGATATATATGAAAATAAGGGTATATTTTATGCGAGTATTAAAAAAAATTGAATCACGTGAACGCCAAGAACAAAATATAATTTAACTTTCACCACATAATTTGTTTTTTTAGTAAAACAAAAAGTAAATGTCATAATAATAAGCCCTCCAAGCTCAACCTCTGACATCGACAAAGACATCTATTCACGTACCACATTGTGCATCTAAATTACGTATATGTATATACATATTTTGAAAATTTTATTGTTTTATCTCTCTTCAGAGATATTTACCAAGAAATAAAATATTTTTTATTTTGTAATTATTGCCACTACTTACTTTTTCCCTGAAAAACTTGGTAAGGTAATTTTTTGGATTTAACAGTAAGGATTAATGCTGCGTAAGCATTATTTGATACTAGTTACTTTTTTCTAATGACCTACTTAAGGTAATATTGTTAACATACACTAGTGTTAATAATTAGAGAAATTGCTCTGAATTACTTAGGTGATGAGTTTCAATTCAATTGCTTCACTTTGAGTTATATCTTGCTTATAAATAATTAAATTAGTTAATTTAAGATAAAGCATTTTAGTAAAAAAATAAATAACTATGTTGTACTACTTTTCACGCTTTTAACGTAGTTGGTGAAATTTAACTTTAAATTATGTTTAATATTTATATTTTGATTAAATACTTTCAAATATGGTTTATATATAATCTATATATACATATATATTACATATTTATTTCTTAGGTGTCTAGACTCTAAATTATCGTTATAGAATACGTGTTCTCTTTGATAATGTCTATGATAAACAATTTCACACCACAACATTTCTACAACAGAAACGCAGTCGTTCCGTAAGGTGCGTCAGTCCGATCGGGCTCGCCACGTGCCCGCGTCGTGAGGTATAAAGTACTCGACTACTCACTGTCGGTCTTGTTGCGTGTTGCTTTATTTCTATGGCCAATAGAAATTTTATGGACAATTTGATGGAATTCACACGGTGTTGCTTGCTTATTATTATTTTGCGTATTTTTTATTTTGCAACAGAACAGTTACAATATTATGTATGTAACATATTACGTGCTGGTTCGGTTAATGACGACTGCTATACACCTTTTTAAGTGATGATTACCAGTGCACTATGCTGACAAAATTACGTGACATCTTTAGGTACAGTAAACATAGAATTATGAAAATAGTTTACAATTTCGCGACACTTTCCTTACAATTTCTTTTTTTTTCTGAGTAATTTTTAACTCATGGCCATAGAAATAACTCGCCATTGGTACACGAAACACAGATCTGTGTCGTCGCTTGTGTGGCTAGATGAGCTAATCTGTCACGTGAAAATAAAAAAATAGAAGTTTTTGCAGCGATATAATGCGAATATGACTATATTAATAATTATAAGGGTTGTCTGCGCAGTTTTACAAACCAATGAAACGTAGAAGTACCTACTTTTATTCTTCATTTCTGTAATTTTTTGTTCAAAAGTTATTGTAATAAAATTTAAGTGAAGCGCAATTTTTATTAATGTCAAGAATTAAATGTAGAAAAATATATTATTGCATTTCAGTTTCAATGTTTCGTTTTTCTCTTTCGCATTTTATCGCTACATGAAAATAAGATAATTTATACAAATGCTATATTTTCTACGTGCTTATTGTAATAATATATTTATAAACAGCAATCCTTTTGCTTTAGTATTACGGTAACGGTGAGTATATATTGGAACATGATAACGGCTGAAAAGCTTACAACAATAAAAACATATTAAACACGGCATCTAAATTCATATATTTTCGAGGAGATTATTCAGTAGAATATACAGCTCGGTCCCGTTTATTTCTTTATTTTATTTCCAACTTTGCGTTTATTTATAATTTATATATATTAATTTTTAATATACATACATATTTACCCTTCAATATATTCGTAATATATAAATCTGTATCACTCTATATACATATATGTATGTACGTATTTTCGTATATTCATCTCTGCTATACATCTTACACAGTTATACAGACATACTCTTGAACTTTCAACACATAGGTTATAATTATGACCGCATATATATATTTATTATTTAATTAGAAAGCGCTCAGTTATAAATTGGCTGTAACAGGTCCTGCTATTAGATTCGAGTAGGAAGCGAACACGGGGCGCTCGACGGTACACTGCGACTTCGCGACCATCCGACACTTCGGTGTCCGCTGCGCCCAGCGAAGATCCTTTACCAGTACGTTTGTCTGGTTTTACCACGCAGCGATGTCGCGGCGTTGATAGCCGGCCTTATATTTATTGTTGACGGTTCGCTTTATTCACAACTTTATTTCTTTAGTTTAATATCCACATTTTTTTAAAAGTGTGTTATTGTTTTAGGTTTTCTGAATTTATTTGCTTAAAATTCAAAATATTTAATTGCCTTAAATATCATACAAGTATTTTTTTGCATATACCTATTCCTATTAATCTTTTACATTCTTTTATATTTCTACATACGTTTTAGAAATATAACCAAAAGAAACATATGCAGTGATACTTTTTATTTTATTATTATTTACTCCTTTTTCTACCGTTTCGTAAAAATCGCTGTGTGGTAATTTCCAAAAAAATAAGGCTTTTTATGTCTGCAGGGTGTTGGCTGCTAAACAGTGTTGCTTTATACAAATATATTAAGTATATTACATACTTTTATATACACAATATTCAATGTTCAATGTATTTTTTTGTAAGCTTTCGCTGTTATGCTGTTGTCGTATGTATGTACAAAATAATTTATTTCTCTATTATACATATACTCGTATATATATGTACATTTATTGTGAATTGTATAATAAGTATGTACTTGTTTAGAAAGTTATATTTGATGATGTCTTGTCAGAAGATCGCATTATTTAATAAATACACTATCTTTTGTTCATGAAAATAAATACAATTAATTTCAGAATACATTTGAAGTGAATGAAACTAAAAGACATTAATTTAATTGCAGTAAAAAAAATGTGTTAATTTTACACATTATCGTATCCGGACGAAACAAATAAATACAATGATTTAATAAATAATGCGATTTGGAAACCCCCTGTAGATCCACGAGTGTCGTAACGTAGAAACTAAACGTGTATAAATGTCTATATGTAAGGATGTCGTCGTATACGTGTTGTTATACCGTGGCATGTTAATCTAATGATTTAATGACTGTCTGCCAACACACTGCACACATGGCCCGAGTGGGAGCAAAACCGGGGCAAAAACTAATTTAAGCGAACCTCCAATAGGTGACGCGGTATGTAGATGCAGGGATAAAGCGATCTACTTGGTTAATCGGGGCAGATGTACGTATTTATTATGCTATGTATAGTAACTATCGATATCCAAGCTAATATTTAGATGCACATTTTTACTATTCCGTGTTTGAAATTCAGCTTAATGAGTTTGGATCTTATTAAGCATAAGGATCTTTGGATCAGTGTAACCAGCAAACCGGTGCAATGCTGGTTTGTGAGAAAAATACTCGTAGTTAGTAATTTAATGCATTTGTGCCCGGTGTACTACAAAAGCCGACCACCTACTGCATATCGAGACTATACTATACTTCTTTGCCTACCTCTTTGGGAAGCACGGGTGTTATATTACGTAGTAATTCAATGTAGTAACTAGCCTTTAGTTACTACCTTAATATAAATATGTAATTTAATCGTATCGTATTTTTCTATTACAATTAAGAGAAATAAAATAAATATAGCTGCTATTGGAAAAGTAACTTACTTTTTCAAAAACTTACTATTTAATTGAAGTTTACTATTTAATAACTATAGATACACACGTCGGAATGTTCGTGATTTATGATTGTTTAGTAAAAAGTAAAAAGGTGCATCTATTTACAAATATATACAGACCATATACATATGTATGTATATACAGGCGCTATATGAGACACAATATTCTACACTATATACACACTACTGGGTCTACATTATATGTATATTTCAATTGGCATGCTTCAAGCACACTTTCCATTCAAAATCAACACACTTACCTATACAAAATGTTGCTACTCGCTCACAAGTACATGTATTTTATTGTATTGTTATGTATTGTATTATTATTTTCATTTTTTAGTTAGCCAAAGTGTTGTTATCTGGTCTCGCTTATTCGATGTGAAAGCTTAAGCAAATATTGTCCGCAAATATACATATATGAAGTAGATAGTTGAGTTAAGTACGATTGAAAAAAATAACTGTACCTAGTGTACCACTATCCCAACTATTTGTATCCTCTGAAAAAATACAATTCCTTTTCAAATGTTGCGTTGGTATTTCTAACCGAGTGAGATCTTCTGGAAGTATACCGGATTCAGTGCTGTATTGGAAGCGGCCTATGTCTATCAGCAGTCTGATGATGGTACTGGTGATGATGATGAAACGAGGAACTATTTTAGCTATCTATTACGCTACCAGTGTTCGTCCATTGCTACATAGAGTACGTGGCTTAAAAATAATATTTAGAATAATTACGCATTTTGTCTTTTTGCGTTTTATATAACTTGCAGGATTTTGTCTAAAAATATTTTCATTTCGACGAAACCGGTCACAGTGGATTGATAAAATTTTGGAAACTATTTTCATAAAATATTGTTCCGAAGACAGCTCGCTCAGGAATACCAATATAAAAGTATAGTTATTTATGTATAATTATAGGGTTTTGAAGTAAATGTATATTTACATGTTATATACCCCGCAGTAGCGACTTTTAGGATCGTTGTGGAGTAGAACTATTCCGCATAAATGAAGCTATTCTAAAATTAGATTCCAGACCAGCTAGATTCTGGGCGCTATTGTAAAATATTAAGATTAGAAATGCAATCCTGGTTATTATGGCAAATTAAATAGTTTGTTTGATTTTTCTTGATTAAAACGTCTGATTAGACTAAATATTGACTAACACTATGACTATCGATATAATTTGAACGAACCAATTCCGAATAATGTATATAAACCAATGTTAAATCCATTTATGTAGAGAAATTTATATACCCAGCTAAGTACTTCAATATCCCTGTATATGACCGCTATTTTATGTATGATACATAAATAACAAAAATTAAAATTGATGTAACATTTTTTTTCAATTACAGCAAGCGTGCGGCAAATACATTCCAGCGGGTAGCACCGTGCAGGGCAACCAGACTGGTGTTGCGATGGACGGGACGTACCTAGTGGAGGCGTCCTTCTAGGATCCGGCAACTAGCGCTCAACACGAGAGCTACGTTTAATGGAAACGTGGAAAGTGATTCAAATTTCGAACACTTAGACTTCCACGTCCGTTCGGTGACCGGTGAAGAGACATTAGCCAACGGCTGTAACGATTATACAATTACTAGTTTGTAATTAATTAATGATAATAATAACGATCTAATGAAAACCACAATACTGCCTAACTTTAAATATCATAATTTATAGTGGCGAGTGTTGAATGGCCGTTGGGTCGTGAATGTGCGTCAACCTTTATATCTACGTCATGAGATATATCGTCCTCCAATAGGGTTCTTTCGAGATATAGTTGTAATAAAACAGTATTAGTTAAGTGTTTTAATATTAAATGGATGTTAAAAAAATTCTCTCCGGTGTTCTAACTCAGTTACAACTGGAGAGCGTTAGAAAAGACAATGTTTCAAATAAATGTTCGCTATAGTCAATAGATGAAACCATATCAATTTTAGGTCAATACAGATTATTAAAGGACTTGAATGTCGGCATTACGACTACTCGATTGTAAGCTCACATCAAATCTTATTAACTGAGAAAGATAGAACAATACTGAGTTGTATCCGAGTGGAATGAATTTATGTCGCAAAAACGAGGGTTCCTTAAAGATTTCGCTTGCTTTTGTCTCTACATATTTTACAAATAGCGGAAATCTTTAAAGTATTAAAGTACGGCGTGAAGCGGCTCCAGTAAACTAAAAAAATCGCAATAATCATAAGATTGGCAGCCTCTTAATCGACGCTGTGTGGTTCTTAAATATTGTTATGCTATTTTCGTTTGCTCCTTAGACGATCGTACCTAATTGTTATTCATACAGAGTTATATGCACTTTTTCGAGAAAATTCCTTTAATATAGTTTCAAAAATCGAATTTTGTATTCGAATAATTTAAACTAAGACATTACCTCTTCATACACCGTTTATAAGAAAACTCTGTGATTATAACACAGAACTAATCTCGTTCATTTTCATTCCCTCGCTCTCGCCACTCGTTCGTTCTCAGTGAACTATCATAGATTGTTTATGTAGGTCTCTATACCTTTCCAACTCCACTAGGACACTAGTGCCTTTGAATTTCATTAATTAAATTAACCATTATTAAACGGTTGCTCTGTGTTAGTGAAGTATAGAAATAGATATTCTCGTATTAAAATAATAAATTAAGGGTGTAATGTAAAATACATGTTGGCACGTAGCTTCCGGAGTGTCAATTTATTCCTACAGTTTGCCATATCTTTTGTAGAGGTTTAGATTAGATGAATGATCACATCTATTAAAAATTGTTCCGCTCTTCATTAATATCGTTGAACTGATCGTGTAGATAATGTCATCTACGCTATATTGAAACTTGTTCAAATTTAAATCCATATGCATCCAGCATTTTAGTATTTAAAAATTGATCAATTTAATTTAAATTAAAATAACATTATGTAATACAGGTGTATTTAAGTATATTTTTGTGATTAGATGTTGGATAATGGTCTTGCATTCATTGATACAGTATACAGATGTATGATATTAAATATTATTTTATAGTTAGATAGAAACAACTTATCATATTATAATACATCCATTAATATTGCTAAGAAGTTCTGTATAGTATTAAGCTACGTGCCGTAAATATTGCCAATAATTGTAGGCTGGAATATGTGGCCATATGTGGCCAATGTTGAAGGCGGATGCCGATTGGGCTGGAATTAGAAAAGAGTAAAGATTGTATAGGTATATTTGTCCAATGTTTGTGACAAATATAGGTAATGTTGGAGATACAATGAATTTTGAGCAATGAAATTATTCTTGTGTCTCCTATGAACGAATGTCTTAGAATGACCCCTAAAGTTAATAATATAGTTACAATCTTATGAATGCAATAGATCTTGTATGTTATATAAATAAATAAATAGGTAGATAGATTCATTTAATTAGAAGTTTATTTCTCATATGTACATGTAACATTTTAATTATATGTGACATGTAATATGTGAGTTTAATGCATCGGATGCATATTTTAAAATATGACTAGTATAAGTGGAATTGTTTTTGTAGATATTTGTGAACCGAATTCAATGTTAAAATGTCTCTTCCAAAATATTGCCACAATTTCTATTTTGTTTTAGATTAAATAACTAAATGTAATATTCAATAAATTTGGTATTACATAACATTAATCTTAAGTGGGCATGACGGTACATTTGATTTAAATTTTTTCAAATTTCACCCCGAAATCATAAGGATTATGATGTAACTCACTCAATAGTCACCAACAACAGGTTACTGATGTTCGATGTTGTGATATTGAACTTGTCCTAATAATCTTGATTGTTTAAGACATACCTTATCATCTGTAGGAGTCTCGAAACTGTGTCATCCGTATCAATAAAAGTTTTTATGTTATTTTGGGTCTACACAGCAAACTCTAGCTTTAGTATTGATCCAGACTCAAATGAGTTGAGTGAAAGATCATTTTGTGGACCTGAAAATTAAGCCCTTAGATTGAACTAACCGTACATTGCTGCTTTATTATGTATGTTATCAAGCGATGTTTGCTTGCACTGTCAAGACAAAAATGTCAGGGCAACACACAAAGTTATTTTATATATCAATTGGCCTGCACTGTCGAAAAATTGACAGTGTACTTTATTTGTAACATACTGTAATTTTTCAAATTCCTACATACTTAACATAGCAAACATGCAAGCTTGCCATCCTTGGAATCATTTGAATGAATTTTGGGTAATAAGGGACACATAAGCATCTTATGTTTTCCCACAAGTCGAAGTCCTAAAGGACTCTCCTAAAGAAAAAAGAATATATCAAAACTCCTAAAAAAGGCTCGCAAGCGTTGATTATCCTGAAATCAATTACATATTACAATATTGGAAAAAAAGCAATGTAAATATGTATCGTATTCAAATAACTGTATTCAAGCTTGCAGTTATAAGTAAGATACCCCAACGTCATCTTGATGTTATCGCAAGTTCGTTTTATTTATTAATGATACAGATGGTACAGTTACTGTGGAGTTTTAGAAAGTATATATTGATATTAAAACACCTCTGTAAAATTAATCCCTGTGATTGTAAATGGCTGTTTATTGTTTATGTTTACCGTTACTAACATCGATCTGTTTTGTCTATGTCATTTTATAATAATATTTACATTGAAAAAGTAACAATAGTTTTGTAATATGATAATATATAAAATACCTTTACAGTTTAACAATCATGACAGCTGTCAAAGTGACGCATTTAGGAATGTAAATGACAATGTATTAATAATATCGATTATTATAAATGGAATTTGTGTGCAATTTAATGTACTGTAACATCCTGAAACAAGAATAAGATGTGATAGGTTTTATTAATTAAAAATTGCTTGATCCTAATAATCATCAGTCACCATCAGAGTCGAAGTTGTTTGAATCCCTGATTAATAAAATGAATTTTAATTAAAAGATTCATTTTGAAAAAGATAATAATGCGATATCAAAATTTTAATTGCACAATTTAATATCATTGAATATATTGAGTTAGAATATTGTTCAAAATGGATTAAAAAAGAAGCAAAATTAATAATAACACGAGTAATAGCATACTTATAATCACACTTATTTTTCATAGGGATAATCAAA
>DWTO01003254.1:0-12812 GCA_018244755.1 Jemadia pseudognetus | reverse complement strand
ATACACAAGTATGACATGACATGACACAAGTATGACACATACTCTGTGGTCAAATTGTTTCTTTTGTTTATTATAGATATAGTTGAATGTCAAACAGAAAAGTTTTATTTAAAAGTTTTATTTATATATATTATGGTCGAATTTCGACCACTGGGCGACCACTAGTTTTCATAAAATCACAGTAAATATAAAATAAATTTTACTACAACATTTTTTCCACACTGTAAATTAAAATGTAATTCCAGTCCTTTATTTAACTTAACGTCTCGTGAAAATCGAATATTTTGAAAGGATTCTGTTTATTTTCTTTTGTAGTTGTTGTCCATTAAAAAAGCTAAATTTCAATATAATAACTAAAAATTTTTCAATACCAAATCTCAATATAATCAAATATGTTATACTGTATAAAATATGATGTAAACTCGCACTTTAATAAAAGAAATATGTAAATTATTGTAGAAGAAAAAAATTGATTATTTATGTAATATTGTATATAAATAAAATGATCGAATACGAAAGTTAAAACTAGTCAAATTGCCTCCATAGAAATCACTCTCAGAAGAGTGTGAAGACTTGGGTGTGGATTCTCCATCAACGTCAGATCTGTTTCCTGAAGCAGAGTTGCTTTTCTCCTCCTCTCCAGCACCCGAACCTCACCAACTGAATCATACACGTAAGTATTATAGGACCTTTTTACATTATTACATCTAATATATGAAAGTCAGAGTATTTTATAATGATTCTATGAAGTTACAGATCTGTTTTTCTACTGTAAAATTTAGTACCCAGATATGTTGTTTTTATTTTTAAAAAAGGACAAATTAAACAGGCTTGAAGGTCATGTTTAGTTCGCTACTAATCTCAAGTCTCTAAAACAGATTAAGTTATGGTTATCAAATGGCTGATAAACTACATATGTAACATATATGATTACATAAAAATATATTACACCTAGAAAGCAAACAAATGCTTTTATTTCTCATGCACATATTCATTCAGTATGGCTGTGTACAATAAATTATATTGAAAGATAGTGATTTTATAAAAATGCTACCAATAATTGTAGAAATATTCTACCCTGTTCTTATATTCTATGAGATGATGTTAAGAAAAGACTAGTGTTAAAGGTTGAATATATTTTTTTGTAGTAGCAATGACAATAAGCTAAATCATTCATTGTATTACAGCCCAGCCAATAGTACCTAACCAGAACAATAATATATCCAAACCAGAACTGGATGTTGAAGTGGCATGCGAACAGATAATTACTCAAGAGGATAGTCAAGGCCAAGAGGAGAAGCCTACGGAAGAGATAGATCTCGGTCTTGAGGATGTGGGCTTTGTTACTGTCAGTGAGGATGGCATGAGGGCTACTATTTCATTGGACCACGAGGAGTTCGTGCGGTCCCATCCAAATACTACTTTCCATAAGGAACCTGAAGATGGTGAGGTAAGGAAATTACAAATCTGTTTAATATTTCAGAAATTCGTTTTTTATAATATCGAAATATATTAACCTAGAATAATGCATATATTATATCCAAAGTATTCAAACCGTAATTTTATTTGTTTCAGACTCAAGCAGTAACAATAGACGATCTAAAAGCTCGTCACATAACCTCGTCCATATTCCACGCGGGCAGAGCGCCCGCAACTGTACTAGTGTCATCTCCACAGACTACTGTCATATCGCAGGCTACGCCCGATGGTTCCGGAGTCGACCACGTGCGCTGCTCACATGCGGAAAGGCGTAACCTGTCCTCTGTTCGGGTTAGGGACGAGGGCATTACTAGATTTGACACCATCCTCACGGATTCAAGAGAACTGCACTTGTCCAATTCGGCCTCCGCCATAATTCATTCCACCGGAAACGCTAGGCAAGTCATTCGACGAATCCGCTACGAAGATAGGAGAAAAAGGCATGCCGCAAAGTACCACCGCGATGCCTCTGCCACCGGAATATCGAGAAACGATTCTAAAACGGCAGTGAAGCACCGGGAGCCTCTGGATACCAGAAACGGTCACGCAGATGAAGAGGGATCCTCGCCCGAACGTCACGCTGAGCTGTTTTGGGAAAGGCATTCGAGAAATATGCGTTTAAATGCCAGAAAGCCATTAGATTTTAGCAGCGATAGCGACAAGTGCTGTAAGAGTCCCTGTGACGAAAATAATTCCACAGATTCGAGCGGCGCCGGCACGCACGTGAGATTAGACTCTGTTATAAAAAATGCGAGAGTCATCGAACGAAGAGACAGCGCGGACGCGTCGCCCACAGACGAGTGCAACGTGCCGCCGCTGCGCACGTACCCGTCCAAACGCGCCTACCACCACGATGGTCACATGGAGAAGAGTTTCTCAGGCAAGAGTAAGGGTGAGCATCGGTTCTCCGATAGCTTAGAGGTGAGACGCCGCGCGTCTAACAGGGGAACAGTGAAGCGAGGCTGCTCCTGCTGTAACGGCTCACCCGCTCCGTCTAAGTCTAAGAAATCTAAACAGAGAAAACCCAATTTGGACTACAATTAAAACTTAATGTCATCACGTACTCAACTTGTCCAGGCCGAGGCAAAAATTCTTAAAAATTTTGCGTCTGTCTATCACCAGACTGAATGCGATCTCTAAGAATGGGACGTTAAACTTTTTGAATTATAGTGTAAGAGATAGAATAGATTGTTGAATTTGTTTTGTATATATTAATTACACTGGTAGCTTACGTTCGACGGGTTACGTTAGGCTACGCTTTTTGTTACTGTTTATTTAATTTTAACAGTTCCTCATTAGGTGTTATCTATAATTTACGACCTGTCACCGACCAGTTCAAATGTTTTTTTTGTCCATTATTTTCATAATTTTACATTGAAAGTAAATCATTAATTTTATTGATTGTTTTGTGTTTAATTGTTAAAATTTTCTTCATGTATAATATTTACTATATTATTATTATTATGTAATACATAGTGTATCGATAATATGTAACTGTGTAAAATAGTATTTCGATAGTTTACCTCCGTTCTAGGTTTAAGTGTTTCAGTTAGAGAATAAAGGCCATACTCAAATGTGAATTTAATCGTCTCGTAGCGTTATAAATGTATCGTTTAATATAATAATGTAGCCCCTTCTTAATGATGTTAGACTGACGTTGGCAAATTATGTTGGCCTGTCGCCGGTCAATTTCGATAGCCAATATTTTATACATTCATTTTGGATACTGTATTATATTACGCCTAGATAGATATTAAACTGTAAACTTCCATGGAAACTGCACAAATTGATTGTTTTGAAAAGACGATGTGAGCTTTAATATGCCGACCGCGGTTTATTTTTTAGAAATACAAATTTTATTGATCGGGTGCCAAGTGCTGTGGTGTTCCGTGATATTATTTGGTTTTGTTTCCTTTAAGGGCGTTAGGATATCGTCTACAAAATGGCGCTGTTAGGCCTCTAATGCACGTGCACGTATTCCGTCTTGGAATGTGCGTAACCAAGTCGGGACGATACACGCGTTACTCAAAAACGTATGAGTGCATCGTTCAGGTACTAACGAGATAGGCTAGTGTCATTCTTATATCTATAGTGTTAAAGTTGTAAATATACAGTGTCCCTGCTCTGCTTGGGGCCGGTCTAGTCACTACTCTACCGTATGTTATATTATTATCGTATATTGAACACGGCTACGGGCCCAAAACATTTTGGCTCTGAGCCGTTGATATCTTCACACAGTATTCGACCGCTTGTGTACATAGAGCAAAATATTTAGAATTAACCATTTCATATTAGCTGTCGTTTCGTATGGATTTTCGTATCCGTGCATAGAGATCGTTCGCTAACTGTACATAGATGGTGATGTTTGTTTTTAGTAAATTAGTAAAGGCAGCCGTCTCTGGAACGGTCTCTTCATAGTAAATTGTAACTGAATACATTTTGTGCGCTCGCAAGAGTCCATTTCTATATAAAATAGTTCAGAAAAGTTACTTCAGTAGTTGTAAGATAGCGATATTAAATAATGTTCGCGGTAGGTGGTCGCGCATCACCCGGTCCTCTATACGAATGAGCATCGCCGTGAAGCATATTCACCGGTTACATGCGGGGCAGTTAACCGTTTAAATATAAACGTAATAACGAGTGATGCGCGATTCAGTAAGTTTGATGGGAACCTATATGTATTTTGTCTCTTGGAAAATGTAAGGTCAGAATTGAGAAATTTCACGATTAGGTTACATTTTTTATTATATACGTATAATACAGTATGTTGTTATTCAAATTATGAAGTAAGTTCATTTTCAATACATCAGAGTAAAATAATAACCTGGGTTTGATTGGCAGAAAATGCAAATTGGCATTAAGTCCGCCCCTTGTTAACAAGAATAAAGAATACATAAATAAAATATTGCAAATGTGTTATTTTTCGTGTAAGTAAAAATCGTATTAACAGCAAATTATACCTACTAATGATTACATTTATATAGTTTCATCGTTTTATATTC
This sequence comes from Jemadia pseudognetus, assembly GCA_018244755.1. Lineage (NCBI taxonomy): Eukaryota > Metazoa > Arthropoda > Insecta > Lepidoptera > Hesperiidae > Jemadia > Jemadia pseudognetus. The sequence goes on along the minus strand of DWTO01003254.1, from coordinate 8,331 downwards.
ATTGGACTGTGTTTAAGTGATTATACATTATTTCTAAATGTGCTGCAGAAAACATGATCATTAAAACTTATCTATGAAACGTGTTGTTTTATTAACTACCTTTACCCGGATTTCCTTTTTCTACGCACATTACTTCCGTTGATCTCAAAGAGATCATTAGATAACCAATGTAGGTTGGTATCGTTTAATTAGATATTGCTCCCAGTCTACGAGCAATAATTACAACAGCATACAACATATTTGCTGTATGCTGCCAAATCAAGAACCTTCGTAACAACCAATACATGATCACTATAAAATTTGAAAACAGTTACTATGTATTAGGTATGTAAGTTTAAGACGATATACGACTGTTCGTTTGTGTACGTTAATCTCAGTAACGGCTTCTCAGATTTGAATGTAGTTTTCAGGATTATTATTATGATGGGCTTCGTTTAACATTTAGTGTCCTTTTCATTTAAATCAGTTAAAAAATAAAGAAATTATCACGTATCGTAAAAATAAAGAAATTATCAGATATTTGATACCTAGAAAAATAGAACTCAGGTCTATATTAAATAGGGTTCACCTTTTGGAAGCGCGTCAGCTGAACGCTATGCGCCCCTGCATGGATAGCTATATAAAGCGCGTTTACTCCTACAAGCAAAAACTACTGGACGGAATTTGATGAAACATTTATGGGGTATAGTTTATACATTAGTAAGTATATACATAGGGTACTTTTAATCGAAATCTACGCATACGAAGTCGCGGGCACAGCTAGTGGAGTAATGTAATGCAAAATATATCAAACCTTTAAAATTATAAATAATATTACAACATTGAAGACATTTCTTTATTTTATTGAGTATTTCGTTTTTTTATTACGCATGACATGAAGAAGAAAATAAATCGGAATAAACATTATTTTCGTTAGTTATAAAATTAATAGTAAATAGAAGACAATAAACGTTCCCCGCGAAACGATATTCTTGTTTTTTTATTTTTATCCTGTAGGTAATTCGTAGAACCTACAACGTGTGGGCGAAAAGTAATACGTGACTAGAATCCTGCTACAAATCAGTTTCGCGTTTTTGACACACTTATCACATATTACCCCCGGTTGCATAGACATAACTTCTTGATCTTTCAGTACCAAATATATGCATATTAGGTATCGCTAGCCCATTTCCTGTTATCTCTAATCCTACGCATGAGCGCAAGGACCTCAATTCGGAACTCTAATCGTTCATCTTCTGTATATCTCACAATTGACGGTAACAGGGACGCGAAGAATGCTTCATCTTCATTCATGATCCTGGGATCGTTGCTCTCGTCAACCTCGACGTAGTCTAAGTCACTGCCATTGTCATATTCTTTGGCAGGTCTCTTGGGTGGTTCTTTTAACTCATCTGGTGTGTCTCTCTTTTTTGGGCGTTTGCGAGTGTTAAAGCTAACCGGGCTAGGTTCTTTATCAGCGTCCTTTTCATATTTCATAATTGAAGAATTTAGTATCACGGGGTCATCAGCGTACTCCCCACTGCTGTCCATATCGTCACTAATCCGAGCTTGATCCATCACCACTTTCACTAAAAACTCCAGCTGATTGTGTAATATATACTTCCGTTTGTGTTTCTTGCCAAGCCTGGTCTTCAGGGTCTTAACGAAAGTGTCTCTTATATTTGTCCATTTGTTCAAAATATTTTCGCCTGAAACGAATATCAAATATATCATAGTGACATAGTGCAAATTATTTTGTTATTAAAATACATTGAAGTAGGTACTCGGTGATTTAAAGGGTCGATTACAGCGGTTTAATATTAAATTGTACATTTTGTTTTTCAATTACCTACTTAATTAATGATATACATGTACGTAACGGCTTTGTTCATGTAGTTAGTAGCTAGGTATACCTACTGTTTATCTTGTTACTAGAAACGTCTACTGTCATATACTGACATTACATCTTTTCTTCTCATGCGAAATGGGCGTATTATTGAATGCTGGTTTTCAAAATTTCGTTAATTCAATTGACTTGAAATAGTTGCAGTAAAGTTATTAAAAAATTAATAATGTACAATATTCTATTATATATTATATTATGAGTTAGGCACATTTCAAGTGAGTCCTCGAAAGTATCATGTTTAGATATTGCATGCAGTTGTCATTATTATCATTAATTAACCCGTAGCAGGCTCTTACCATTAAAAGTGTTACAGCTATAGTTCTATACGACGCAATACCACAGCTACAGAAATATATTCGGGCTATGGGAAACGGCAGAAAAATGTTAAGGTAATGTCACGTCATAAAAAAAAATAGACACTGGAATTAGGTAAATATAAACGTAACATCACGCTTGTTATCACCGAAGAGATAAGCAGAAGAGTGTAGTACACTCCTACGTTTCACCATTTAAGTTTATATCCTTAATATCCACAAATATGGTATCCCTACATAAATGGTAAATAAAAAAATCAATTCTTTACATAGGTACATTATCATAAGAATTTAACAATTAACTATACAGACGCGTACGTACTTATTACATTAAGGTTTTTTACTGGGTGAGAATGGAACCCATAATAGCCGACTAAGTACTTGAAATCATTGTCACCAGGTCAGTTAAATATTTATATACATACTATGATTGGTTTGTTTACACAATATATCACCTGTTTGCTTCAATAACGTAAGGTAATATTTTCTGAACAACTTCCTAATAACTCGTCACGTATTGAATGAAGAGGCGATAATATGTCCTATCGGTAAACCTACTAGATTATTATCTTTAGATAGAACGGTACGTCAATAGACGTCATAAATAAACGTGACGAATATGACAAAGTCAACGTTCTTTATGTATTTTCATAATAATTAACAATTTCGTTAATGTGAAATACCAATTTTACGATATTCATAAAAGTTACCAGTCAGTTTTTTTTCAGCTGGCGACATGTCTTCGTAGTGTGTATCGAGAATGTTAAATACTTCTTCCCAAGCCGACCTTCGTTCAATTCAATCTTTGTAACTCTCTAACGACTTGTCCCATAAGCAAGGGCGCTCTTTTACACTACGTATTAACTGTATCACATCGTACTTGAACTCCTTGGGCATTTTCAATAATATTTTATTGACATTCTTTCAAATAAATACAACACAAACACTGACACTGTTTTCACTTCCCCATCTGTCATGTAACTGCGTGCGTGACGGCAAAATGTCGTATCGGACTACATCGTTCTATTGCTTTCGTTGCGCCTGCGAAGGACAGAGACGAATATACCGTTGAGGTCACCGACTTGAATGTCGTACGAACCTGTACCCGTCACTATCGTCGTTCGAATGGCATTTTATATGTATAGAGCTCCCTTTACCCTGCGTGCAGTTTAACTTTATAAAGCTAAATAAGTAGGCCTATAATAGTGCGGTAGGTTACGTGGACAATTGACAACTTACACAGTGAGAATGAATTCTTGGAAACAAATCCTTTATTTTAGTTAAAAAAAGAAATATATGTGGCCAATAACTGAGTATTTAATTTGGTCGTGTAAACGGGCACAGTGTATACTCACAATATGTATGATGAAGGAATTAATTAATAACATAATAATAATAAAGGTAAAAACTTAAAGGTTACTTCTTTTGATACGTTCAAAAAAAATATTATAACATCATAACATCACGCCTGCGAATCTATAAGTGTAGGCAAAGGGGTCTAGTACTATCACTTTTACCCACATATGTTATTTGAACTGATGGAAGAGGGAGGGAGCTTATTGCTATAATAGTATTATGTATCGACATACTGCTAATTACATAGGTTTGAAATGAAATACGTAACGGATATATTTTTTCGTACATAATGTACATGTAATAGCTCTTATATACAAATTAGATATTTGTTTATTCAAACAGTCATGGTGCACAGTAATGATCTGAAATACACGTGGTTATACTAGCCAGCAAGAACTCACAGATTCATTATCAAATCTCATAAACAAACGTGTATAATCTATATAAGTAGGTATACATACGTAAAGAGGAATCTTTGTACCCCTTTTTAAGAATATTGCACGTGAGGAGAAGTAGAGTAGTTGAGTAGAGTAGGTACTGTAGAGTTTAATTTTACATTGAGACGAAGTGTAGGGCGCTACAATTTTTATGTACCCAATATGTGGAAAAAATACTTTAAACTGGAATAAATAAAACATTTATCACTTGAGCCAGCGAGCTCGATTAGCATGACAAACTTCGTGCTTACTCCAACTCTACTGTACGGTAGCGAGAGTTGGGTATGCAAGAAAGGATGATGAATGTAGAATAAATGTGGTCGAGATGAGGTCGTTGCGTCGCATTTGCGACTTGACACTCGCCGACTGCATTCATCATTCTGACGTAAGGAAATTGCTTTGTATGAAAGTGAGTATTGGTGTAAAAATGAGAAAGGGCATGCTCCGATTCTTCGAACATATTGAGAGAATGGCTGATGAAGAATTACGAAGCAGATGTACAATGCGAATGTTGATGGACGCAGGTGTCGAGGGAGGCCAAGACTCATTTATCTTGATCAAATAGGTCAGATACTAACTTTTGGGGGAGTCAAAAGTTTCCGAAACCGGCGTGCATGTGAGAAGAGAGCGATGAATGCAGAAGAAGCGCGGCAGATCTTCACGGATAGAGATATTTGGCACGCGATGTTCTCTGCCTACCCCGTAAGGGACCAGGCGTGAAGATATTTATTTTCATTTATATATACATATATTTACGTTCACACTGTCAATATCAGAAACATAAGAGTATGTTGTCAATCAGTAGCACAGAGGAAAGATTTATATGTAGAAATGTACTCTTTGATATAATTATAAACTTCAATGACGTACAAACTGAAAAACTTAATAAATTATAGTTGAATTTCGATCGTTACTGGACTATTAGTATTGTACCTTTTTACAAACCTATTACAAAATTATAATACAAAAACTTTTCTAATAAACTGTTATAAGATACAAAATCGCTTAACGATACCATTAATTTCACCTCAGCGCTGTATCGATTGGGTGCGCGCGCACTATGGTAATGTCATCTCTATTTTGTCGGAAAAGTCGTATTTGACACTGCGTCTCAGGTTATACTTGAGTTATTTTTATTTTTGATTATTTTCTTTATCGTAAAATTAATATTAAATAGTGTAGACAAATTTGTGAAATAATATTTTTTTATTTTGTGATATGTCGTGCTGATTTGGAAGTTCTGTTGATTTCGCCGGCTTAGACTCTTAGGTAAGTGGAGCAGACGAAACAAGTCCTAAATCCTAAATTTTAGAATTAAATTTTTCTCAATATCTTAAAAATAGAGATTTTATTACAGAAGTTGATAGAGCACATATAAATAATACATACATATGTGTACAATAATGCGTTTTTTTTCGTAGCTATACTATAGGTAGGTACTTTATTTTATATTTATTATATTTTTATTATTACTTACTCTAAAGATGTTTAGTAGTTTACGCCCTTGCTTAATCAGCATTAATTCTAATGCGACCTCTAACCATTTTTCGACACTACAATTTGATATCTCATTATAAAACTAGGATACGGTACAATTAATTATACAGTAATTTAAAATTATGATTACCTTTCTTCTAATAATGAGGCTACTATTGAACCTAATAAGTAATTTCTAAGAAAAACTTAATCTAAGGTATCCAACTTACTTTTAATAATAAATGTAGACTGTCAGAACGAGGAACCTTAAATGTTATATCTACATTTCAAATTTAAAACAACAAGTATTGAAGAGTTTGCTGTTTCTAAATTTTAATAACCTGCGGATTGGGAAATGTACACTGCTTTTGCCTTCCACAGCATAGAGGCAACAGTAAACACGGACTTCATGATAGGTAATAATAATTAAAGTTTACTATGTTCTATTCGTGCTGTATCTATTCGTAATATTGTGCTGAGGTTTTTGCAACTTTATAGGATAAAAGGTATACACCAAATGAAAAAATAAGGAGAAATCCTAGGGATATCCATATTCGATATCATATGGCACCTAAATTATAAGTTACAATGTTAGTTACTCTTTAGGTTAGGAAATACGTCAGCTGTCCGTCCTGTTTACCACACCCTACAGACTAGTATATAAAAATGTAGGTTAAATAAACGTAAGCGTTTTGTTAAGGCTGGCAGGTATAGTAATAAACATTTAACGTCTTTTGTTTCACTTATTAGATGGTTATTGTAAAACGCTCAGCTTGGTAGCGTCCACGTTTGTAGCAGTATCCAATAATAAGTCACAAACGGGCCTTACTAATAGTAGAATGGAAGTTTCGATTTCGCCATGATCGGCCTCGTGAAGAAATACGATTATTGTGCCTATATTGATCAGCGAGTAAAATAGAGTGATGATTGATAACCAGTCAATATCAGTCATCAGTAGCTGCACTGTCATCTATAATAAAATTGTTCAGCGCTCAAAAACTTCAAATCAAACTCCTAACAAATAAAGATGTTAAGGCTTTCTTCAGCAGGGGCGAGTAAGCTTTTGAAGCCATACAAATGGATCTTTTACGCTTTATGTTGACAATTATATAAATACTTCTTTGGAGAACCTGATTGTTTGTGTAATTAAATGTTATATAATTTGTTAGCTATTATTAACTATACGCCGTATGTAGAGTCAGTTGATTACAAATGTTATTGGGCTTCCTCTTGTTTAATTATTTGATGGCTTATCCTTACTGGTGTTACGAATGCTAGAATAAGTTTAATATCACGATATTTTGAACCTGGTCTAAGAGGGCTACTATACTAAGAATATTTAGCTTTCATCAATTTCTAAAAAGTGATCTTACAAAATATGACGACAGTGAAGGTTACTGGTTAAAGTGTGTTCATTTTTGATAGATTTATAAAAAAGAGCAGAAAAAAGAGAGAAATCTTTTTAACGCTCTTTGACTATGTTACATTTTATCTGCTTTCTAGTTTCGTCCAGATGGCTTATAACATGCACAATACCCGTTGGTTCAAATGAATGTTGCACGTAATTCGCAGACGCAATGTGGTCGATCTGCGTGCCGGGCTGGGGAGCCGCGGTGGTGGCCGGTACTCTGCTGCTCTACGGCACCCTGGACGTGGCTTACTTCGCGCGGATGATGTACACCGTGGCTAAGGCCAGATACTTCCGGAAGAAGGCCTGCATCTTGGAAACTACTGAAGTCGAAGGTGAGTATTTCAGATGTAAATTAAAAAAAACCGCGTGCCGTTAAATTGGCGATTGTTCATCAATATTAACCTAATAAATAATAATCTAATAAAATAAATATAAAAGTGCAGATAAATGACATTCGTGCAGTTTGAGAGGATTCCTGTGAATGCTGACTTTTAAGAATTCTATTTATACTTTTCTTAAAGAGAAAGCACATCATGGCGCCCTGAGAAAACTACACAAGGCAGCTTATTCCTTACGGGGAAAGGGAGGGGAGGAACACGTGTAGCAACCACGTGTCCAGTTGATAATGATTTTCGGTTGGGTTGCATTGATTGTGATGACGCTCATTAATTCTCTGCTTCCAGCTTGGTGTCTGATCAACGACATCGACACTCTACTATACCACATGAACAACGCGCGCTACCTCCGGGAACTGGATTTCGCCAGAGCCGACTTCTACGAGCGGACTGGTCTTTACGCCAACATCAAGGCGGCAGGGGGCGCTGTGGTGCAGGCAGCCGCCACCATACGTTACCGTCGCTACCTGAAACCGTTCACGAAATTCACTATCACGTCGAAGGTTGGTAACTACTGAAAGTGTCGTAACAACCTACATAGGAAATACGGTTAATGCAAAAGATTCAGTAACTTAGATAACTAGATGGTACTTGATTGATATTGTACAACTTCAGGCCATCTACTGGGACGACAAAACGGTATTCATGGAACACGAGTTTGTCGGTCCCGGTGGCTTCGTCCACGCGGTGGCGGTGTGCCGACAGCGGGTCATTGACACTTCCGCTGCCGCGATCGCGGAACTTCTACTCCAGCTGCACTGCACGGGGACCTGCAAGCCACCGCCTGGGAAAATGCCTCCTGAGGTATAATAGACAAATGTAATAGAATAAAACTGACTGCCTCGTTGTTCTAATGGTTGCGACTGCGACTGCCGATCAAGAGGTGCTGGGTTCAAATTCCGGTTCTATTGGATTTTTACAACTAAAATTTCTGGTTCAAATTTCTAGTAGTGGCTCTGAGTCTCTTGACTCATAAATCTTTTTATGCCCGGTGTATGGCAATAGGCTCACCACCTATTCCATAGTGAAACATAAACGTGACTGATGAAACGTGGGA
>DWTO01003253.1:0-12813 GCA_018244755.1 Jemadia pseudognetus | reverse complement strand
ACGCTACGTGTACTAAGGCGTGGTCTACGATCCAGGCAATCCAGGACATATTTACCCCAGCGTTTTGCAAGAGACGAGAGCAGCCCACTTAGGCTATGTGGTTAACCTTGGTCGTTATAAAATTTTTAAATGGACTGCCTCGTTGGTCGCGTGGTTACAAATACAAGCGTGTTATGGGACACTACTCAGATTTTCTAGTTGAAATTTTTAGTAGTGGCTCGGAGTCTAAATTTGTGCGACTAAATTTGTGAGCAGTAGGCTCACGACATATTCCATGGCGGTACATAAAGGTAACTGGTGAAATGTGGAGGTGTTACTTCATTCATCTGCTTACCACTTCGGGGATTACAGGCATGATGTTACCTACATTTAGTAAATCATGTAATACATAATATTAGTTTAAACGGATACTCCATTCCGCAGACGATTTGTCCGAAGATTCAGTCCCGATACAGCCAACACAGGAGGCACCATCACAAAACAGTCAACTGCCAAAAGGTAATATTTACACTCCCAACACTGATCGCGGTTGTGGACAATGGCCTCTTTCACACAAACAAACCAACTGTCCACCTGTAGTATAGAACGATCCAAATCAGTAATGATCGCTCATATATAAAAAAAAACAATGTTCTTGATATAATTTTTTATCGATTATTCGATGGATTGGATGTATTTATTAATTATGTATTAATGAATATACAAGATATTTAATCGATCACGTATTTTTTCAGTTCACAGAAGGCAAAGGGACGGGTACAAAAGGTAAATATATTCATTGCCGGCCGGAAACATAAAATCTATGACGCTTGAAGGCAAAGGTGAATAGCTTTTTCTAGACATCTGCGATCCCTTTGTACGCGTGTGCGCGCACTAGCAGGCGGGATCACGACCGCACGAGAACGTAACATACATATATATAAACAACTTGTATGTTGGTGTCATCTTATGATTAGTGATCCGTACTGCTGTGCTGCAGGGAAATGTATGAGTGCGGATCAAGAGAGCTTGTTCCGTGTTTAGGAGTATAGTCGTTTATACAAGAATGTATTCTAAATGTACGAGTACCTACTTTTTACCAGCTGCCACCACTTTCACCACAGTACAGGTTCTGCCTAGTTTAGGACCACGTGGCAAGGACTGAAGTTGCCCAAATACATTTTTCATTTGATTGATATACGTGACGTATTTTATACGCTACATTCATTGTTTTTTTTTTATCTTCACGGCTGTATGCCCCGAAAGGTTAGGCAGAGAACTGCAAAACATTTTCACGTTACGCCATTTACGTCCTACCATGAAATAAAAGCTGAGCCTATTGCCATAAGCCAGACACATATACAGACTCCGAGTTACTATTAAATATTCAAAGTTAGATCCAATACTAGGTACACGAACTGGCAATCGCGTGCAATAAGTCTACCAACGAGGAGGGAGTCACATCACATGCATTGTATAGCTTGCGGTGTGTAGAGAGATCTATCAACGTATTAACAAGTGTTTAGAGTAGCGTTTAAACTGCTTCTGGGTGTTGCAGTCTCGTCGACGGGCGGAACACAAAACGTACAGAACACATGGGAGGAACGATCACAGGTTAATATTTTAATTTATCAAACACATTCATGCTCTGTAAATATTACGTAGGTACATCGCGTTCATGTCTATTGTCAATAGGAAAAAGTTTCCATTGGATAACGACCCGATTAACTCCTTTTGCGTCTTCTATCTTCGTCGAAGTTGTCATACATGCATGAACACCCATAACGGAACTCTAATTCTGTATTACCACATTTGTATTAACATATGTTTTAGCACAAAATCGTGTTCCTCTTTAAAATTGTTAAACTATTGTTCTAGTCGACAATTACATTTCCCGTGTTTATACTGATTGTAACAGGTCTTTCGCAATATTGTACTATGCATTGCATTTGCACTGGAAGAGAACACATGTGTTTGCTACAGGCATGACCCCTGAAGGGAGGCCCAAGTCCAGTATTAAACTGCGATTGACTGATGAAGATGATGATGATTCCATTTGAATCTGGTTATCACAATCTTCATAACACACTATATAGATTAAAATTTGCATTTTGATCGTCATGAATGAATACTATAACAAGCATTGTTCGTATTTGACATATTCCGTACACAACAAAATCAACATTCCTAGACAAGATAAAATCCTATATTATACGTGCAGAACTACTAAGGGGATTTTTCTTCCAGGCGAATACATCCTCACTTTTCAAATCTCATAAAGCTTGTTTCTGCGATCGACCCGTGCCCTGTGACTGCGCATCGAAGTCTTCCCGAACCATTCTAAAATTAAGGACTACGTCGGAACATGTACTAGCGGAAGTCGACAAGCACGAGCAAAGCATGTTTTCGAAATACGAACATGAACGCGGTGAAAATGAAAATGTACAAATACGACAATTAAAACAAGAAGTATTAGATTGGTTTTCAGATATTCCAGTTTATGCAAATTTCAATACAAGCGATAATCTGAAAAGAGAAGTGATAATAAATAGATTAATTGACACTTTAGAAAATTTACAAAAAGATGAGACGTTCATAGGTAAAGCGGAAGAAGAAATCAAGAATTGTCTGAAAGTGTTGCCTATGTGGCTCCCCGAAAATAAACAGGAACGAGATTTGTTACATAATCAATTGGCTCATAAACTTATCGAAAGAATAAAATGTTACTTTAAAAATGAATTTGAAAATAGAATTTCTGGATGGGTTAACAATTTACCATTAGATCTTAATGCGATTGATAAAGACAAAATGGTTAAAGATTTAAGAAAAAGGTTAATGATGATTGTTGAAAGTCCTCCCTCAGATATAAAGGAGTACAAAAACGCTTTGAAATACAATATTATTGATATGCTAAATGAATTGCCTATTGAAGGCAGTACTAAAACTACATTTATAAATGATTTAGCTGACAACTTAGCCGAAAATTTGCTGGTAATACCAAATATACGACAAATCTTTAAGCAACGGGACTGTAAAGATCATGTATTAGATTGGTTAAAAGACATACCCCAATTTTCGGGCAAAATTAACTTGGATAATGCTGATAAAGCTTTAGTAAATGATCTTATTATGAAACTGAATAATTTGCTAAATCAAAATATAGACAACACCCAACAAATGAATAATGAAATAAAAAATTGGCTTAGAACTCTGGAACAAACAAAGAAATATCAAATTGATGGCCGTACAAAGAAATTGTTAACAAATCAACTTTTGAATAAACTTCAAGTTAATATTAAACCAAGTACGAGTAAAAATGTAAATGAGGCTATGAAAATGTGGATTCAAGATTTTCCAAATTCATTACCCGTAAACCTCAGTGATATTGAAGTATTAACCGAAAAGCTGGAGGAATTAAAAACTATTGAAAGTAGTGATAATCGTCAACAAAATATGCAGAAAGAAATACTACATTGGCTGCAATCTTTACAAAGTAAACATAATAAATATATTGACAGTGTAACTCAAGAAAACTTAGTTAATAAACTTATGAGCATGATTAGAGATAAATCGGACAACATAAGAAATAAATTGGAAACTGCAAATGATTTAATTACTCAAAATATTTGGGATTGGCTTCAGTCTCAACCTGGTATTCAGGAGGACGTAACTTTAAATTATTGGAATATAGTAAATGAGCTTTCGGATAAATTACGAAACATGATAAGCGACAAACGTGAATTTACGGAAAATGATATAAAATTTGAAATATCTAAGTGGTTTAAAAAACTACATCAAAAGTTAGGTTTGGAAATTGATTCAAAAAATAAAATAATTTTAGAGAATGAACTTATAAGCTGCATGCAACCATCAAAACGACGTAAACAGTGGAACACACGTGAAAGTGTAAGGGAAACAGTAATGAAAGAAGTAGTTAATGTTATTAATGATTTCCTTATTCAACATAAGGGAGACAACAATGAACACTTACAAGAACAGCTGACAAAAATACTTACAAAAGATTTTAACGCTATCCATTCAACACAATCTGTAAAAGTTTTATCTGAAATTATAAGTGTACTCGAACGAGAAACGTCTTTGAAAGAGAACGAAATTAAAAGAATGGCACAAAATCTGATAGACAGAGTAAAAGATGCAACCTTGCTTTATATACAGGACACAGAACATAAAGAACCAATCTCATCAAAGAAAATTTTAAAAGACAAATTACGGGATAAAGTTTATAATACTTTAATAAATTTACCAATCGAAAATAAGATGGAAGTTATTGACACAATAACTGACATTTTAATTAATACTTCAAAAGGTACAAGTAACAGTGGCTTCGACGTAATATATGATACACTAAAAAATGCAGATATAGGAGAAGGTGAAGCCTTGGAAAAAACTAACAAGCTTCTAAATATATTTAATCAGTTAAGAAATGAGATATATGAGTCAAACTTACCCACAACTTACAAATCTTCGAGTAGCGGATCTATGGAATCTCTTCAAATGCAAAAACGCATGTTTATGCAAAGATTGGAGCGAGAAATAACGGATTTCATGGAAAAAGTGCTAAATGAAAGTACCTCTCTATACAGAAATAAAATTTCCAATGACATTATAAAACCTGAAGACCTTACTAATCAACATAGTCAATTTAAAGATCCTCCATTGAAGACTTCAACACCTAAGTCGGAGAGTCAGGAGGTTGCTCTATATGTTGATGTAAATACGGAAGTTCACAGTAATTTAGATAAATCAATACAACCAGAAATCACCAGTGAAAATGAATACAAAACTCAGGTAAAATTATTAATAAGGAAGTGGCTCAATAGCTTGGAATTAAGTGAAAACATTGATGAAGTGTATAAAGACGAAATGATTAATGAAATTGCTAATGATATTATTGATAGAGAGATTTATATAAGGTTTTCGAAAACAAAAACCTCAAATCAGGAAGAAGTAGAACATCTGAAATATCAAGTTTTTAAATGGACAAGCAAAATTCCGAATTTAAATATCTTAGCTACCAAAACATCTAACATAAAAAAATTGATAAAATCTTTGGAAACCGCAAATATACCTCATTTGTCTGTTCAAGTAGACGAAGAAATCATACGTAATTACGAGGCCAATTTTTCATCGACAGAAGATGACTCTAAAGATGTACAACGAGGTAAGAATGAGTTAACAATGGATAATAAATATAGCGCCATTTCGACCTGTGTAAAAGAAATGCCAATATTGAGGGCCAGAAATTCTCAAGAAAAAGTTGTTATAAATGAACTAATTATAGAATTGTCCAACGGTCTCAGAAATATCTTAATATTAAATCCAACAAAACAAGCAAATAAGAAGAAACTGTGTAAGGAAGAAATTGTGAAACAGTTACGAAAATTAGATCATTTACGAAACATTTCTGAAGACCTTATTCAAAGTGCAGCCAGTGCACTTATGAAGTGTTTAAGCAATTTAAAATTTTTCAATAATATTATAGACAGCGAGGAAGAGGACACTGCACATAAGTTGAGAAAAAAAAACGCTATTAAACGTGCCGTGCATAATTGGTGTCGAAAATTCCCTCTTAAAAAAGGTACGATATATGATGACGTGGAAGATTTAGTTGATAAATTAGCTGAAGCCATATCTCAATATTTATTGATCACGGAGATGGAAAATTTAAACACGTTCATGGATGACATCTTAACTAACTTAAAAAAACTGCCGCTAGAATTTGACAAGACAGATTATAAAAAATTATCTGAGTTCACTGAAAAATTAATTGATACATTAAAAGCTGTCTTGAACGATAGTGGAAAATATGGTTCTTCAGAAAACTCTAAAGTACTAAAACCATCATTTAAGAAAGGGGCAGAATTGATGTACGATAATATTCAAAATTGGTGTGATGATCTCCCACTTAATTTAAGTAACGAAGATATTGAAAAAGTTAGCATAATAAAACAAAATATTGCGGGTAAATTAGTTAAAAAAGTTGGTGAGTTAAATTTAGATCCGGAGGTATTTCATGACGACTTCTTATATGAGGACTTACTTAAAGAAGAAATTGAAAAGATATTGGATGAATTGCCAAAAAATATGCAACTTCAAAAAATTTTACCTACTTTGAAGGAAAACCTAGTTAAGGACATTATAAAAGCTAAAGAAGGGATCAAAAACGAAGTAGCAGGATACGCTTATAAGCAACAACTTAGAGATGCTATTTCTAAAACATTGTCATCGATTGGTCTTCCGGTAACAGGTGAGACTTCATTTGAAATATTAAAAGATAACCTTGCAGATGCATTTATAAGTTTACATTACGTTGCAAATGATGAAGAACTTAGAAAAAAGTTTAAGGATAAAATATTTAACGAAGTAAACAAATTCTGTAATGATTACCTGAAAAGGTATCCATCTTCTCCTTTGAATGCTAATGAATTAAACCTAGAACTATACAATGCTTTGAAGAAAGTGCCAATTCCTAAAGATGAGTCAATGCGACGAGAAGTAGAACAGATTAGAATAAAAGACTTTGTCACTGGTTGGTTCAGGGATTTACCTTTAGATGATACTTCGTCGTCTGTACTAAATAATAAAATAATAACCGTTCTATCAAAAAGATTACATGAGATTGAAAGAGAGGCGGAATACGATCCAGGTTTGAACGTAGATGAGTTGATGAAAAGTGAAATTTGTAAATGGTTGAAAAAGTTGAAACTCAAAGACAGCGACATAAATATTGAGTCGATCGCAAAAGATCTCATTGATAAACTGAAAGCTACAAAAGAATCCAGAAAATTGAACGAATCTACTGTTAGGAAATCTATAGATTTCGTTACAATAGTTAGTTGTTTAGAAGAGCAGTCTGTAAGTGACGACGCAAATAAATTCCAGTCACGCACTCCACCTAGTAGCTTAAGTGCAGTGGATAGAGAACATTTACAACAAATTCGAGAAAGATCGAGATACGAACGAACCATTTTAAAACCTGATGATCGTAAAGACGCTTCAGTAGCTGCTTTACCAACGACAGCTGGCATCCAGACTGAAGGGAAAAAAAATGGTAATAACATAACAAAAAATATTGCTCATATTGAATGTACTCAAACTATAATTCCTAATGTAGAACAACCGATGCAAATCACCCCTCAAGTAATAGTCAAAGAGTATTACTGGGATTCCTGTTCATCACCACCATTACAACGCTCGCATTCAACAATGTTGTCTATGCGATCACCAGTAGCGCAAACAGCTAGAAGTTTGCGGCAGGAAACTAAGATATTGTCTGATGGAATTTCACGTGTCACAACAGCATGTCAAGCGCCATCAAAAAGCGCGTTCCCCAAAGATTCCATTACTCCAGAAGCAAATACTACACTTGAATCACGTGAACAAAGCCCTGAACATATTGGAATTTTAAGTTTAGCAGGACAGCAAATCCCAACTTCGAAACTTTCAACTTTTCCACCTGCTAATGTAAATGATAGTCCATTAGATGCTCATAATTTAAACGATACTGTGCATTTAACTTTGAGGAGAAAAGGGCAAACGGGTAAACGTTGTCAACCTTGCTATCTAAGACCAGATATGTTTACAAACTCTGAAGTCAATGAAACTAACGAAACAAATAAAACTTATCAACAGTCTAAATCGATAAATGAGGTCCAAGAAATGGATCGACTAATAGATAAAAAATGCGGACCTGACTGTCGATTAAGGAGTTATATAAGTGACAAAAATAGCTATTGGGATAATCCGGACAATGTATGTCAACGATCTTGGCCCAGGGGACGAATATGCCTTTCAAACCCAAAAGATTTTGAGTGTTTTCCTAAACGTAGAAGGAAACACCAGCAATCATTCAACAATAGCTATAAGGAACATACAACAAAATGTACGGTCCGGCCGTATCCATTGCCTTGTCAACAATGTCACAAATCGTGCAATGCTTTCATCAAACGTTGTCCTAAGTGCTGGGAAGGTTTTTGTCCACATCCTAGTTATTTATATTTTCGACGGGATTAATATTTTGACTTTTCAGTAAAGTATTACATTTGTACGGTATTTTTATGAATAAACTAATTCTTTGAAATATGAGTATATCGTATTTTTTGTCATAATTCGCAAAATAAAGGGTAAATATATTCTAGTGTACTCTACTCTAGTTATCTATGCACTTAATGTGTATAGTGTAAGCAAATTAATGCAATTATGGTCATAAAATCAGTAGAAGTGTATTAAATACATATACATTGATAAAGATAACTGAATAATAAACAGAAACTACAATGTATTCTATAATGTTATAATTACAAAACGAAATATTATAAAAGGATATTGAAAAAACATTGGACATAAACATTACAACAGAAAACAACCACAAAATCATTCTAACAGAATAAAATAATGCAAAATCTGCAATCATGTGAACAGCCCCACAATTTAAAATAACTCAATAAAAATAAGGATAGAAGTATGGTGCGGCTAAACACATAGGATAATCTTCATATTCATCAAAAGGGCAATATCTTGGTCTTTTTTTACTTTTCCAAAACTTCTCTACGCACCTGCACCTGATTTCACCACCTTCGTTATCTTCTTCCGACTCTTCTTCTTGATTTTTTCCTTCTACGCCGCGTCCGTTCTTGTAAGCTTTATTAGTACTTAGTCTCAATGGCGTGTAACCAAGGGGTCCAACAGAGGGTGGGTGATAATCCAGTGTAACAGTCTTTTCCGCATTAGAGTAGTTATCTTTGTTGCATTCTATAGTCTGTTTTTTTCTGTCTCTGTTTGTTTTGTGAAATAAGTGTGATTGATTTACATCAGGTCTAAGTTGTTGATTTTCATAAATATCTTCCAATTCTGACGCACGATTTGGAATACACTCATGGCTGTCAATCCCGTTTTGAGAAGATAAACGACGTGGTATTCGACGTGGGCTATTTATATGTTCTGATATTAAGCTGCTTTGATTGAAGCTTAGTCTCTCCTGCCTTGCATTGGACTCTGTCGGTGAATAAGAAGTAGGAAATCTTTGATTCGTAGTATGGCCACGTGTTGTAATATTAATTTCTTGATTTTCAAACGGTAATGGAGTTCTATTGGCAATAATTCTTTTAGGAGGACCACTTTGATTTTGAATAGACTGTTGTTTTCGATTGTTTGTAAATTCAGAATTCCCCTGCTTAAGATATTGTTGAGGTACTACAAAGTCCTCTTCAAAATGATGAGGTGTACTTTGTTGTGCTACGCCGCTATACTGATATTCACGATAATTGCTCGAAGTTGGTAAATTATGCATGTCGTGAGGAACAACTTGTGAAATAGGAGTTTGTGAATTGTTTCGTTGGGGATATTCCTGCTGACTTTCCTGTAAGGTGTGCCAATCATTCGTCGTGGCATTTCTACGAAAAGAATTAACAGGTCGGATATTGTGAAACGTTTCGTTATACGGTGGCTCTTTGATTGAACCATTTGAATCACAGCCATTTAGATCTAACTCCAAGTCACCAAGTTCACCAACGGTTTTCTCATTCTGATTAATTGCTTGTACTGATTTTTTAGTTACTACATCTATCTGTGCATTTTGTATATTACTGGGAGTTTGAGGGAACTTCCTATATTCATTGTAACTGGAACATAATGGCATGTTCCTACTAAATTCTTCATAGTTTAGTCCACTAAATCCTACATCTTTATCACCATTTTCAATTGACTTTGGTCTATCTTTCAGTCTTTTAATAAGATTTTCTATCATCGTATGTGTATTAAGCCTTGCTCCCTCTAGCAAAGGTATTTTATCCAAAAACTGCAAGATTTCATGTTTTAGTTCTTCGTTTATTGAATCTATGTTTTCTGTATATTTTTCTATGTCATATATTTGTTTAACTAAATTGTTTCTGAGCCTCCTTCTGTGCAACTGTTCAATAAAGTCATCAGTTTGTATTAAAGGTAGTTCAGCATACCATTTTTCAATTTCGATTCCCAAAAGTATTTCGTCTGCCTCTTCTTGAATTGTCTTTTCACTTGGCAATGGGACTTTTTTAAGCGTATTCAAAATATCCGCAAGGTATGACTTTTTATCTATATTTTTTAAGGCCTTATTGTGGTGTGTTTTCAATTCTTCTACAAATGCTTCAGTACGATTGATTAATTTTTTTCTGTAAGTTTCTGTCATTTTCTGGTCTTCATTTTGAAAATGTGAAAAAATAATAAAGTCTTCAACAAGATTTAATATTTGAAGTTCTTCATATAATTCTAAAACATCTGGATTTTGACTTTCATTAACATCTGCGTTCGGTAAATTGTCTTTAACACTGTCTATTAGGTTTTGTTTATAAGAAGACGCTAAAGACAATTTCAATAAATCATTGGTATCAATCGTTTTTTCAATTAATTTTACTTTTAAAAAATGTTTTCTTGATTGTAATTCAGGAATTTGAGGCAAATTATTTAAGAGTGTTTCAATTTCTTCATCTAATATGTCTTCACATAAGAAACGATTGTTAAATGTTTCAGGCTCTCTCCTTAAGTTTAAAACGATTTTCTGCATTTCATTATGAATTGTAATTCTACATTTTTTTGCGAGCATCTTCTCTTCATCATTATCCTCGGTCATGGGTATTTTTTCTACCCATTCCTTTAAATATTCATTATATTGCTCAATAATTTTATTCCTATTAGAATTACTTTGATGTGATGGCAAGCTATGTTGCCTATTTTCATTATTATCGTCTGGTACTTGAATATCTTCCGAAAAATTGTCACGTGCATGGTATGGAACGTTATCCGTATTAGTAGATCTTGGATGTACTTCAAGTAGTGCCTCTATCTGTGCTTTTTTAAATTCCGAGCTACTTCGTATCGGCTGAGGTAAATCTTTATCGTTAACATATTCTCTATTTTTAAAATGAAACCTTCCAGGACTAGTATTTCTCCGAGTGTTAACAGTAACCAATCTATCTTTTATTCCCCTCAAGCTTACATTTCCTGTCGGTATGTTTTCAATAAGTTCTTTGTTTATGTTATTCTTGCATGTAACTTTTTTACAACATAAATGAGCAGGGCTAGTTAATCTTCTTGTAGATGTTGCCCCTACGTTAGATTCTTCAACAATTTTCATATTAGACGGTAGGAATCCTTCTCCCTGATCAAGTTGTGATTCTGCGTTAATTTTTGTGCGTTGTACTGTGAAAACAGGAACAGGAATTTTTTGAATTCTCATCATTAAGTCGTAAGCTTGTTCTACTGGTGTCATATCGATGCAATTCACCATTTTATAAACCCATTTGAAAATCTGATATTTCAGATTTTCTAACTCAGACACACCAGAGTCTACACTAGATGGATTTAACTCTAAATATTTTTTTCTGTCTACTATATCGTTCGCTAAATTATTTATAATAGTCTGTCGAAGTTGACTATCCCGAGTTTCAGGTATTTGCAAATTAGAAAGCCATTCTTCCAATTCGTTTGATATTTGCTTCACATACATATCTACGTTGGCATTTACGTCTTGTTCTGATTCATGAACATTATTGTCACGTTCGTTATTTACACTTGTGTTCGACAGTAAATATATTGTATGATTTTTCGTTACATTTGGGTCTACAGTAAATGTATCTGATCTAATATTTGATGTGCTTCGTTTGTCATTTTTTGTTAAAAAGTTTTCTTCGAAGTGTTCCGTTAAAATGTCTGTAAGATAAAGTTCTTAAGATAAGTCCTGTATTTTTCAATAAAATTTTCAAATGCTTTTTCATAGACTTTTTATTCGCAGGTGCAATATTTTTTAAATTCGTTTAAAAATAAATTCGTTTAAAAAATAAAGCAAATAGTTTCTGTTTTAAATCATATAAACATTCTGTGGAAATATTTAGACAATATTTTTCATTAAAACCTAATATGTCAAGGTCTATGATTTTTTAAAATTTCTTCTTGGGTTATTGGCAGAGGCTAATTTATACTAATCTTTTTTACAAAATGATCATTAAAATTACTGTAATTTTTAGTAAAACTGCACTCATTTTTTTGTGCCATCTTTTACTTACCATAAAGTTTTTTTATAACAGTATGATTACTATTGATATTTTGATCGACACGAGCTTCAATCATTTCTTTTGTAATATCAAAGGGTGCAAAGTCTTTTAGTTTATTCATGAATCCATCCAATAAGTCAACTCTATATGTAACTGACTTACCTATTTCATAACTTTTAATAGCGGTACATCTTTTTAATGTATCATTTACGTATCGACATGTTTCTTGTTGTCTCTCATTAACATGAAAGTCTTCTCGGACGCCCATCTTATCACTTATACTTCTTCGCAAATCACCAAATTTATTACATAAGTGATCGTATTCATGACGAATCTTTTTTTTTTTAGTTTTTGATTCTACTTCATTTGAGTTTATATTACAGTGGGAACTATTATTCAAATCTTGCATTAGCTTCAATATTTCATTCTTTAAGGTTTTCTTTTTGATGCTTAGTTCGTCTTCGGACTGACTTTGCCTATTCTTTCTATATGTATCTGTACGTAAAGAAACAGTACAAGAAGATGTTTTTGATTGATTTTGTACTGAAAGTTTCACTTGAATTGAGTTGCTAGAAGGTGATTGATCAGTTTCAACTGAAGAATCATATGAAGAACTAAGTCCTTCAATTCTTGCTTCTGTTTTAGATGTGGCCGGTGATAATGGAGTAGCTATCTGTAATATTAATAAGCAACATTATCATAATAATATAAAAAAAAAAGAAAAAAAAAGTAACTTCACGCCTGTAATCCCCGAAGAGGTAGGCAGAGGAATGCAGAACACTCCCAC
>DWTO01003252.1:0-12814 GCA_018244755.1 Jemadia pseudognetus | reverse complement strand
CCTGAAAACGGCCGCTACAACACTAATACTAAATCGCGCTGTTGAAACACGAGAACATTCATTCGGTCGGAAATAAAGTACAGAACAAACGTAGGAGACAAAACATTTAAACACACAAACACATACATATCTTTTTCCTTTCACCTAACACACACGTGTAAAATATAAGTACAATTTTGTTTATATTTATATATTTAGTCTGTCATAGCAAAAAAAATGAGTTACTTTATTTTTGCCAATACCACGTTCCTAATTTCCGTTGACTATCTACGGAAATGTAATGTCAACTCAAATGGAATATTGTAGAAACATTGTGAAAAACAATACTAGTCGCCACAGTGGCAGTAGGTACTCAATCACACAAACGAAACACGCCATCGCCCGAAGGGAAAAAATTTCAGTACGATTCAAGACATAAATATCGCTTTGATTTGTAGCAGTAAATGTACGAACTACGATAAGGAACTGTTTCATAAAAAATCAGTTCTATGCCTATTATTATTATTTTATGTACCTATTACAAATTTTCAATATTATCCCACCTGTTCTATAAGTTGTAGGTTGATCGCGTCTCGTTAACGTCATCTACAAACAGTTCTCTTTAAAGTAACGGCGTGTTTAAACTGTACGACGCTTTGTTAGTGCGCTCGTCTTCTTGGAACTTTCTCGAAGTTTGGTAACTAAATAACATACATTATAAAATAGTACATACTTATATATATATATAAATATCTTAACAATGCCCAGCTTTATTTAAAGCTCTTGAAAAGCTCTCCACGGATTAACAATGATCGAAGTTTAAAGCGAAACTTTTCAACTTTTGATTGCTTCAACTTTTTTAATCGTCACAGAATGAACCTCGCGGACTATTCACGTTATATACCTGAAACAATAAGAGAACAATCTCTTAATACACCTTATATAACTAAATTCTTGGTGTCAGGGCGGAGTGAGAATACATTCCCAGATCCCATGCCGGAATACAGTGTCGTAAGAGGTGACTAAACCGGGCGCTGGCAGATCGCAGTCATCGCATTATGGCGCGGTCTTCCAAAACACTGCTAAATGCCCCGGCAACCTGGTGGTAGCAGCGTAGACGGCGCCAGAACCTGTGCTCTGCGATCCCCAACCCTCATGCCTATGAATATTGTAAATAATTTATTTTGTACTGTTGCATACTCTATAATCCATAGATTAAGTGACGTCTTTCTTAATAGAAGTGGACAATGAAACTAATTTACACTTACTGAAACCATACGTATGTTAGGCGTAACTAGCACACGCTACAATATACGACTATAATTACAATGACAAACACATAGATAAAAGTGTTCACATGTTTCGAACTGGTATGTTTGTAAAGAACTGTTTCTGCCACATATTATTATACAGCGGAGGCTTTACACTGTGCTTTACACGAGATTACAAGATACGGTTGTGTTGTGTAAATATTACATGGATATTGTACAAAGTCATTCGGTAATGTATCGTGTCGGGCGCTACTGACCCTCGTTCGCACGTCAATTAGGCAGCGGCAGAAACGACCGCAAGGTAGCTCCCGACTATAGGTAGGTACCTACGTTTCGCGCTCTCCGCGTCTCCATCAATAACACCGCCAATGCTACTATAACCGTCGTTTCAGTAGAATAAACAAAATACAAAACAAAGTTATCATTTGAAAAAGCTAGTTTCTAGCAATATCGCACAATTGTTTGTACATTGTAAGAGCTATTGCTAGAATTTTCTTAAACAGTAACTATCTATCTATTCAGAATTTTGTCAAATGTATCTATTACAACCGGAACTTTCCAGAACAATTAAAAAAAGACGAGTATAGTCATACTTAATTGTATTGTTACATTTCATACATACATCAAGATTTAGTTTTGAATTAAATATGCAAATTAATTGATTGCAGGTTTACGAAACACAGATAAGCAAGACAATGTTGTCCTCTATAGCGGTAATAAAACAAGTTTCTATAGATACAAATGAAGAGGTGGGGGGTGGCGGGAGAAAAGAAGGTAACACTATTACTACATATCAAAATGAGTATGCAAGAATTTTACACAAACTCGTTAGACAATACAACGCATCGGGTCATACCCTCGTTCTCTTGTCAATTATCGCACGGGTGGACAAAAGAGGCCGAGTACCGGAAGGGATCGCAACAAATTCCCTTTTGTTTCGACACTTTATTAACAAATGTAATGAAATCGATAATCATCATCAATATGCAGTGAAACGTTTATTTTATTACCACGATAATACGGATGGTAAGTGGAAGTCTATTTGATACATAAGATGTTTATAGCAGTTGCCTGTATTTCATTACAATATTTATATGTATTTTTTACAATATATTATTTATTTACAATATATGCAAATACATACATGAAACATTCTATGGTATTAATTTGAAAGATTTTAAATTAAACTTTTTATTGCAATAATCTTTCATAATCTGGACAAAGATAGTATGTTATTTACGTTCACAACCACCACGACTTCTAAGATTGGTTAGTGGTATTTTGGAGTCTTTATTCGTGGTTGTAGGTAATTTGCATATAAAACTTGACCTAAACTAGAATAAAAATTAATATATATGTACGTAAAAAAAACAAACAACATTAATTAAACCGGACACGAGTCGCGATATCACAGACTCACAACAGACCAATATAGAACGGGGTTCGGTCCAGTACCGGTTCCATGGGTTGTCGGGTTGTCTGGTTGTCTGGTTGGTGGGGCGTGGGGCGAGACACGGTAGCACGCGGTCAGCGGCGCGTGAGTCAGAGCGCGACGACCCGCCGAGCGAGTCGGACGTGTCAAAATACCGTTATCCGAAATAACAGACGGCCATTGTAGCACGCGGTAATGTTACAACAGAATTCGTTTTTCACAATATTTGCAAAATTCCGTGCCTCTACCTCAAAATCTAAGGAACTGGAGATATTATTTGTCGAATTTAATGATCATGATACTCAGGCACGAGGAAAAAATGAAGAAAGAATAGCGTGACATCGCGCCTGCAATCCCCGAAGAGGTAGTCAGCGGAATGTAAAACACGACCACGTTTTACTAGTTACGTTTATGGGGTGAGCCTGTTGCTATAACACCGGGCACAAATTCGGATTCCGTGCCACTACTAGGAATTTCAAGTTAACAAAATCTAATAGTACCCGACTCGGGATCAAACCCAGTCTCTCTCAGTAATTACTTGCAACTACTCGATCAACGAGGCACGCTCTTAATCATTCTAATAACAATTTAATAACTCCTCGATAAGGACGTATCATCACGTCCACTATACAGCACCTTAATTAAACTGTACCTACCTATATTATTAATTACGACCGGTCTTACGCACGCCCGTCTCTCAATACGATACATTGCTCGAACGATACACTTCTTATAATCTTTATGATTAATGCGATAGGGTCGAGAATGGATTGTATATAACGTTCTAGAAAGATGTTAGGATTCAAATCCAGAGATTCACTCACAGTTATTGACTCAAGATACAGTATGTATTGACATACACAATTGAGAACACTATGTAATAAAATATAACGACTATTGAGATTTAAATGACATATTATATGTGTCGATTTGTATAAATTTAGTTATTTGTGTTATAGAAATAAGATCACATACATGTTTACCTTAATCGTTTACATTTAGGTATTAATAAATACTAACATTTGCATTTCATAAACTTATATTATCAGGCGTTTATGTTCCCAGACAAATATGACTTCGAACACTTTTAGTAATGGGTGAATAGACTTTTCCGACGCCTGTATAATAATAATAAATATGTTTAGGGACTTTGAAGTTTTAAAAGTTAAGTGAATCGCCTGAAGTAACGCCTTCGCGCTATTGTAGCCCTGTTGGTAAATATACAGATACATATTAAGACGTATTTGCATCTGTGCTTGGGCGTAGATTAATTCCACGTAACCACTTGAACTCAGATGGCTTACACCTGTTTGCTATTTGTAAACAAAAAAGAAAATATATTAATGAATGTTTTATTGTACATCTTAAGAATGCGTAATGATTACCTACCTAATTGCAGCATGTATTGAGAAGTAGATAAACAATTTTAGTTTTTTGACAAATTACTCAGGGTTGGGGCCTTTTTTTATAATATAAATTTATTACTTTGACACACCAGCTTAATAATAGCCTTGAGTTCTGAGCTCTTAGACTAAAACAAACAACTTATTCAACATACAAACGACAGCCAGGCTGAGAATCAAACATATAAACATTTACGCAACATACGGGCATGACTGCGTCGAATTAGTTTTCTTAACGCGTATTTATAGCAATATTGACTATAATATCTACGTCAATTGAAACAAAACATAAAATTTACTATGGTTTAAGATTTGTACGACAAATACTATAATTGTAATATGAAAATATAAAAAGCATATAAACCATGTCTTGGGTAAAATTATCACTATAGCGTTAACCCATAATGCACACAAAATACACTCTAAAATACTCCAAAGCCCTATCATCAATAAATGAATGTCACTATTAGCCGTCTGATGACATATTGACAGTTGACAGATGGCTTTACGGTGAAATTGAACTTTTCTCCAGCCGTCGAGTTTTTTATTGGGGACTTTCTAAAGGACGTATTATCGGGCTGGCCTAGTGTCTACTCACAAATACCTACTGTAAAGCAAATTGATGTGAATGACTGTGCGATAAAAAAACAAGATAAAAGTCTTTGTTATGTAATATACTAATGCGGTTGGGAATAATGTTTAAGAATTATTGGATTGGTGGTGTTCCAATATACCGCACATATTATAAAAATTTATATAACAGTCAAAATGGTCCTGATTTGATATTGATAATGATACGAAAAATTCAAAAACTATCCAAGTTAGTTATTATTAGTTTGACAGAAAGGAGCTTGGACGTGCTGCAAAACGGCTAATGGAGATTTGAAACACAGATATCACATTTTAAATAGGCGTAATACTCCCGACATTGGTAACGGCAAAATTGGAACGAATCTAAGTTTATGTATCTGTGAATAATTACGTTTCAGTAATGGTTATTTGTTATTTCAAAATAAAAATGGGTAGGAATTATGATATTGAAATATTTAAAGTAGCGTTCCATAATAACTGTTAAACTCATTACTAATATATCCGTGCAATATTACACAAATCTCTGCAATATTTGGAGAGGGCGCCAACTCTCCACATGCTCCAGCTTGTTCTGGCAGTAAAGAGATTAAGATTGAGGCAACAAGCAATAAATAACTTGAACGGAAAACGAGCAGTGTGGTCGGTGTGTTGAATTAAGAAATTGTTTCATTAAAACGTCCATTAAGGGGCTCCTGTATCCGGGATGTAGGTATGAGGGTCTGCTATCTCCAACCGAAACGTACATGTCGAGACATGTTTCGATTCGCACGACGGGGTCAACGAACTGGATTTAATATGTGTTTGAATCACGAGAAAGGGACATTGTATGTTTTTTTCTATACGCATGCACAAATCAAAAGTTTTGTTTGAATTTACAAATCGCGACGCATATTTTTTTAACCTTAACTCACCCGAAACGAATACGTTTATTAAAAAAAAACATTTGAAACAATATTTTACACTCGAATATTTTAAATTTAACGTCGTGTATAACAAGGAAAGCTTACATTCATGTACGTCGCAGAATATATTCCTGTTTGTGACGGTAACATTTCGAAAACAAACTTGGCGCTATTACGTGACGTTCGCATCCGAGGGTGAAATAAATTGTGTTAAACTCGAAACAGAGGTGGACGGACACGCGGCGTGTCGGCGAGAAATAGAGAGAAATACTACTTTACCCACTGAGAATTTCCACTTTCGTCGCACGCGCCAAGTTTTCCAGTAAACCGTCGCAAATTCACCTGAAAGTTTTTTTACGACACAACTACCCACCCACGCCCGAAGTGGTTAAAGTCGGTGAGGGATATATATTTTTATAACGACTTTTATTCGGCTAATATAAGTTAACGGGGAAAGGCAATAAACAGATAAAGAAATAGCGCCGGCATTAGGGCACGTTCACACTGATATGGTACCGGGCTGGATTCAGTTTCATTGGAAACTGGCGCTGCCATGTCACTGTTTGCATAACAAACAGTTCAAACAGTCACAACCCTCAATATTATGTGCGGGATCGAGCGGATGTTAATTTTAAAAACTTAGTTTTGTCTCTGTATGACGCGGTACTTGTCACTGCCATATAAATAAGTCACGTTTGAGGTCCCCGGAAAACAAAATTTCATGTACAATTTCCTATATACGAGAATTATTTATCCATCCAATTATCATCCAATTTCCGTCCATACATCCAATAATAGGACCTTCTGGTAGAACATCACGACATGACGTTTCGGAAACGACTTTGTGTCACATATTACACACACCAAATAACGAGCACGTAAATCGAATTTCTCATCGACATAGTCTTCATTGATTTGAGACAAACTTACACGTGTAAGCCAGCGTTCGACTAACATGAACGATTGCATTAAAACATAGTGTTACAAAGAAGTTTTCAATGTATATTCATAATATACCTAATGACACCGTAATCCAATATGTATTCATAGTCTATTGTATCCTACAAGTTTCATATTACACATTTACAATACGCACGTATCATATTGTTCAACACGCTATGGCTACATTTCCTGATGTAAACAGCAACAAAAATTATCGTTTATACTTTACAGCGAGAAGTAGCATGCCGACAGGTGAACCACCCAACGTAGATGTCACCACAATATATCAAACATACCTCTGTATTATGCGAAAACTGCACAAGCGGCCATCTGATTCCAAAGTAGGTTAAGCCTGTACAGCGGTAACCAGTCAGCTGATTAACAGGATACATATGTACATATAAATTCCAAATACATACTTTTATAGATAAACCTAGACCCAGACAGATAACAAATATTGGCGCAAAGAAATATTTGTTCGGTGTCAGTTTCGTATCCACAAGCCTTGCGACATCAGTGAGGGTCACCGACCATCGGGCCGTAAGGCCGGTCGAATTAAAAAAGTGTTTACTCTGGATGTGCTTCAGTAATAAAGTACCTAAGTTTCGAGTAAGTACAAACATTCAACGTGCCATTATAAGGCGGGTCTCCAAAACCGCCGTGGACGCAATGTTCCGCTCGACACACAACTACTTCAAATATTTCAATATGAGCTAATGCTATGTGGTAACTTATAATAATGATAATATATTTAAATTAGATATCCGTTGTATGGCAATAGGCTCACCTCCTATCCCATAGTGGGACGTAAACTGGTAGAACGTGGGAATGTGCAATACACTTCTGCCGACCTTTTCGGGTATTAAAGGCGTGACGTTACGTAGTTACGTACACTATCTATAGAAGACCGCAAAGCAACAGTTCCGCAATCAGTATAACGAGACAAAGTTGTTTCAAATCATAAAGACTGCAGTAAAACAAAGTTAAATAATACCAATTCTGGTTACAGTTTTACTGCTCTATTTATGGTTGTAAGATTATTACTAAGATTTTATATCCCTTAGCTAGCAATAGAAATTGATTTGACATGTTCTGAAGTGAAGACCAATCTTTACAGAAAGTAGCGTAGGACGTCCTCCGGCTAGGTGGAGTAACGACATACGCAAAGTGGCTGACAGCAGTTCGATACGAGGAGCTGAAGATGTAGTTCAGGGGCGTACTATTGGAGAGTTCTATGACCAGCAGCAGACAGCAGTATTAAGCATAAAGGTCGTCCTTTGTAACAACTTTATTTTAAAATTATCCGAATAAAAAGTTAAAATTAACAAATAAATAATCATATTCATATTATAAATATATACATACATTATGATTTTCTAATTGAGCTTAACGAGTTTGACATGTTCGCTGTTATTGTATGGACCCAAGTGTCAACCAACTTTGAACCTATGTAAGGTGGTGATATAAAAAAAATATTAAACGTCTCGTGAGGTTGCTGTAATTGACTTATTTCATCGGCCTGGGACAGGTCGTGCGGGCCGGCACCGGCGAGGTCGGGAATGCCGCTAGGGTTGTCGCACCGTCCACATTTTGTGTCATAGTTAAAAGTTTAAAACAATACACTAATTTAGCTTAATGTGGCTGAGCATTGCTCGAAATTACACCGTAACTCATTGTTTAAGTTTGAACGTTACTGAGGTGCTTATATTCTACTCCATATTTACTAATTATCACAGAATTAAGTGATTGACATTGATAGTATAAACACAAAAAATAAGGAATTATTTATTTACTTAACATAACATATTTGTAACATATATGAATTGCAGGTTTAAGTATAACAAATCTCCGCACCACAATCGACACGTATTATACATACAGATAATATCTAATGCAATAACACTGAGTGTCACTTCAATTAAAATTTTGCAAACCTATTGTACGTAGTCAGAGCCAATTCTCGCTAGCGAACTTCCAGGATAATCGCACCTCCTGTAGCTCAACTTGTCAAATTATGACGTCACCGCTCGAGACCAACGGGCGCTACAAGGGATACATATACAGGGTGTTTCATTTACGTAATACGACAGCCCTGTGCGCGACCCTGTCGTGTCCCTCGTAGATGAATAATATCGCACGTCTCGCCAATTAATTTTCACCGAGTCTAACACGACGCCGTGTCAGGTATGTGACAGCAATTTCATATTTGTAATTATGGTCCAACCGAAGTTTCGGCTTGCTGCCGGTCAGCCACTACCGAAAATTCAGGCTTCTGCGAGAAATGGCCGAAACTAGGATTTCTAATTCATTTCGACGCTGACGGGTATTTTCGGAACTGCTGCTGGTAAATATTGAAAAAATATATTTAAGTGTTAATGTGGGTTAATTTTGACATCCTTAATAATACATGATTATAACATACATGATTATAACATGATTAATTTTGCATTGTTGAAGGATTCAACTTTTCCAATATGCATGCTACTTCATCTTATTTGTATGTATCAAAACTATTAATTTGCGCTGTTATTTGATTTCCTTAAATTTATTTATTTACTTTTTATTGAGAAATTCTAGTTTTTGTTTAAAGTTTCGGTTTCGACGATAACTAGAAGGGGAACAGCATATTCGTTTAGGATTTCAGTTTCAGCTGAAAACTGGGTTTCGTTCGGACACTATTTGCTATTTGTGACAACTAGGTGTACTCAGTTGTAACACTGAGAACGGAGAACTGCTCTGTAAAATAATCCTTTTTCTACTTTAAAAAAAAAAAATATTTTTAAGTTTTCAAATTATTTTTTGTGTGCCCAATAAGCATAGATAAGTTTTATACTATACAGTTAATTACGAAACGATTCACCGTTCACTGCATAGTCCTTTAATGAAAATATCCTTACATCGTATAGCTATCATATAAAAATAATAAATATCAAATGAAAATAGGGTATTAACATACAAACTTAATTTTCTACTGTATGATACATTCGCATACTTACCCCAGATACTACCTCTCTAAAGACTTAAAAAACCAAAGCTGGAATAACCGAATTCCTCCCAGTTAATTGTTATTTTATTCAGCGTCTTTTAGAAACACAATTCGAGCCTCTTCAAAATAACCAATGGATTTCAAGCCAAATAAATTCTCCTAAGCGTTGTTTACGTAACTCGTCTTACCAAAACGGTTACGCATTTAAAAAATAAATTATAATCAAAAGTATTAAGCAAAATGTTGACGTGCTCTTTCTAAATTAATCACTATACATACAATACATGCAAAAACATAAATAAAAGCAATATACTAAATAAAGCGTACTGTTTTGAAAACTTGCGTTATCTTAAGCACTTTAAGCCCGTTCATAAATGAAAATTACATAACATAAAGCTAAATTATAGGCGCAGAAAAAACTTCATACATTTCTAACAAAACACAATCAAAATCGTGAACCTTTGTTAAGTAACGAAAAAATCGCAATACAATTAATATTTTCAACGTTTAATTACAAGTCAGCTTTATTACTTCACCTTCAAACTTACAATAAAACGAAATTTGTCACAGAGTTTTTGCCCCCGATCAATTATAATACAACAGTTCGGAAAATAGATTGTTCTTAATGCCCACCCCGAGGTCACTAATCGGCTTGTGCGTTTTTACGCAGTATGAATAAACTTGAACATTCTTGTACGAACAAAGAAAACTCACAACACTGAAACAAAAAAAATAATTCGCTAGCGTATTACTGGCATTGGTATACAATGACATTTTACTATTGAAGTTTATAGTAGGTACTTGAAAATTGTATTTCTTAGTAGTAGGTATATAGCACTGCGTAGCTATAAATCAGGAATCGTAGGACGCTCAAACGTCTCTTCCCTCATCTACTGCGCACAGAGAGGAGAGTGCGGATGTGTCTGCGTGAAGCTGCGCCACATCCTATCGCCGACTTCTTTTTTTTACATATTAAATGTGGACTTCTTTCTGATATGATAAGGAATGATTAATATAGATCAAGCACATCAGATAGATATAGATAGACATATTTGACGTTCGTCGCTCCCTGCTTAGCACGGGAGGGACTTGGTTTGATGACATAATAATAAGATAATCATTCAACAATAAGCATATCGTTTTATTATAAAAATATATCTCATAACATTCATTTACATGCGTACATTTATAAGCCATAAATTAACACAAAGGGAAACTTTGAAGTAAACTAACTTCATTTCGTATCATCACGTCTCGCTCAGTCCTAAGAATTAACAACAACATTATGTTCTTCAACACGCGCGGAGTTTCTGATCAGGTAATAAATAGCCAATGTAAGGGAAGGTTTACAAAATATTCATATGATAATTGCGTTTTCATAACAATAATTATGTAAAATGGAATATCAGTTTTAAATATTTGCTCATTTCGACATTTTTCTAATTTACCGCCTAGTGAAATTACGCATTACTGGGAAAATAATGGTAAAACCGCTTACATATAGCTGAGGCCAATGCAAATGAAGCATACATGTAGATATATAGAAATGATTAAATATGTATATCTTGTAGAGATGTATGTAAGGTATGGTCATTTTGTTAAGTTACAATACAAAGGTCTAACCCACCGGGTGCGAAGAGCCTTTTTACGGGGCCTTAGAGCTTTACCGAATGGGGTTGGCAATCTAAGCATGATTTAAGAGGGGAGTTTTGATGTTATAAAAGTTGGAGAAGTCGTCACTGTATCTAATTATGATGTAACAATAAGACACAATACGAAAACTCATGTCTAACACTCCAATATTATTTCTGGGTTAGAATAGAACCTACAACTTTGGGCTTCGTACTCAGCATTCAAACAAATGAGCGAATAGACCAATCAATTCAAACTTTACACAACAGTGCGAATTGAAATCGCCTTTAAAATGGTGTAAATACTGTTTATTAATAGCAAATAAATTAGTTATATTTGCAGTTTCATTATATTCATACACGTAGGTACATACACGTAAGCTTTCATTTGAATTGTTTGACGCGTGACATATTAAATGGTATGGTGTAAAGACATTAGAAATTAGTAACGAAACGCTAACACGGTTTGACTTTCAGCTGATATATTTTCACCGATCGTATCGGATCGGTTCGTGACCGGTGGTCAATGAACCGGACTGCGGCGGCGTGTGTTGGAACACCCGTGCGACCTCACGACCCGAGTACTTATCAAATTAATATTATTATTCACACGTAAGATTAAAATATGATAACTAAGTGTAGATATACTTCAGGCAATTAAAATAATAGGCTACTACATATATGCGGACACAAAAAATATGACTTTAATTTAAATTTAGACCATAATAAAAATGTTGCTTTTTGCTACTATTGCGTATCGACTCCAACTTCACTCAAAGCTATAATGACTTTCTGTTCAGATTAAAGTATAGAATTAAAGGTTTTTGAATAATCTAGGAACTAGACACGTACTTATTGTATCAGCGCTTCTCAAAAACCCTCCTCGGAATGGTTGTAGTAAAAAAATATACTCAGATCAGCGTACACATTCGATACTCGACAGCGTTAGGGGTGAGAAAAAGTAGCCGAGTCAGCCGAGCGTAATCTTATCTTCATCGAATGCTTCTCTTGACGGGCTATAGTTTCAATCGAGTGGCATGTGAGGATACAGTATATCTACATATGTCATAGAATCAACTACATCCACTTCACATCTTTATGTAACATATATTACAAAAATCATCATATGTAGAAGATATATAAAATGTAGAAAAAGGACGTTAGGTTTATAACGATATAAATAATTGGCACTCGGTGCTTTCTGCCTATCCTATAAGAGATCTGGCATGACAATATATTAACAGTAATACAATAATCGAGCAATTGTTACGAGGAATCGTCAGCGAATGAACCAAAGTGCCGGTAACTGTAGAGTGCCAGGGAAGAATCTCGACTCGCCAATGGGCCGTAAGATGTGATTTAAGGCCGTTTACGCGTGTAGAATGTTCGAGACAACCAACTGTAGGAGGTGGGTAGTCGCTGGGCTACTCGGGAAATGATTGAAACGATAAGATAAATAGACAATAATAAATTTTACAAGCAACGGTTTATTCACAGCAGCTCGATAATACTTACAATTAGTTATTCTCATTACAATTATTTATTTAATGTTTCGGATTATCTAATATATAAAATCACGTGTTACAGTGTTAGTGGTCTAACTCGTCCAAAATGCCTTCATGGCTTTTTACGATATCTTTCGGATATTTGTTCGATCCGAGAATAGGTTGCAGGATC
>DWTO01003251.1:0-12815 GCA_018244755.1 Jemadia pseudognetus | reverse complement strand
CACACTTTAATTTAAACTTTTCGATTTGTAATGGATCTATCAAATCTTTAGAAGTAATTAAATCATGAAGATTAACAATTTTCTCAGTGTAAAAGTCAAACTTTAAAACCAGCATCTGATTATTCTTAGACATTTTATACGTTAAATAAGAATCAAGTAAGAACGTGATAATGGCCGCCGTTCGCCACGCGTATTTTAACACAATCCGGCTCGAAGGACCAAATTTTGTTTGGGATTGATCACAACCACTTACCTTCGTATAAGGAGACGTTGGAGACCAGGTTCTTTATGTATTTTTGCACCACAACTTAATATTTTCTTCTACTTTTTGTTAGACGCGCGCACACTCGGTACCGGTGGTTTTGAGAGAGAGGAAGGAATGGGCGGGGGAGGGAAAGATGGCGGGTGGTTGTGTCAACCAATCAAATATGCCCGTCTAACTTTTTAATTTGACGTTCCCTTTTACTTAACATACCCCGGCCCAAAAAGGGGGTTACCCTTTTTATAATATGTACTAATAGTCAGATGCTGGTTTTTTACAAAATTCAAAATGACAATAATAAACAAGTGATTGGATAGTTTATGTACAATACTACACAAAGCCTAACATTGATAAATTAATCCATAAGAAATAAACATTTTGTTACTATGAACTAAAAACTTAAAACCTAAAAATATATGCTGTATTATTACAAAGTTAATTTGTAGTATCATTACATGGCAAAGAACAAATCTTTGACAATGACCTAGTGAGTAAACCTTTAGCTGTTTTTACTTGTACTACTCTAATAACTGAGTCCTGTCCAGGCAAAACTTTAACCACCCGCCCCATACACCATTGCAAGGGTGGCAAATTATCCTCTTTGAGAAGTACTAAATCATTGACTTTAATTTCATATTTATTGGAGTTCCATTTGTTCCGTTGTTGTAAAGTATGGAGATATTCACTACTCCATCTTTGCCATATATCTGTTAGAATTGACTGTAATAAGTGCCAACGTGACACCAGTGATAAACGTTCGTTAACAGCTAATTCAGGTATGGCTACAAGAGGAGCTCCTGTTATGAAATGACCTGGAGTTAGGACCGAGAGGTCACTAGGATCAGTAGACATTGGACACAAGGGTCTTGAATTCAGTATGGATTCTACTTGAACCAATATAGTGTTTAACTCCTCGAATGTTAGGTTACGTTCCCCTATAACCCTTTTCAAATGAGATTTGCATGATCTTACAGCTGCTTCAACTAAGCCGTTAAAATGTGGGCTAAGAGGGGGTCTAAATGTCCAATTAATGAAATGTTTAGACAAATATTGTCTCAAAAAACGATCTTTACTTATTTCTCGAGAAAATGTTTTCAAAATATTACTAGCGCCCTTAAAATTAGTTCCAGAGTCGGTATAAATATTTTTGGGCAAGCCTCGTCTTCCAACAAATCTCCTTAATGCCGCAAGAAATGCTTCTGCAGTTAAATTGCTAACTAATTCTAAATGAACTGATTTGGTACTAAAACAAACAAAAACGCAAATGTATGCCTTATTAATCTTAGCATTTCTTAGAGAGCTGCTCTTTACATTAAAATGCCCAGTAAAATCTATGGCAATTGATAAAAATGGCCTATATGCCTGAGTGACATGACCAGAAGCTAAGTTACCCATAAAAGTTTCAGGTGGTTGACATTTTAACCGAAAGCAACGTAGACATTTATAAACTCTTGTACGTATGACTCGTCTAGCTGACAAGATCCAAAATCTTTCTCTAAGTAGTGACATCAAAAGGTTAGGTCCAGCATGTAAATATTTCAAATGATAATAGTCTATCAGAAGCGTAGTGAATTGACAAGTGTGCGGTAAAACAAGCGGATATTTTGCGGTATAAGCAAGTGTTGAATTAACCAATCTACCACCTACTCGCAACATACCACATTCATCAATGAATGGATGTAAACGTCTCAGTCCAGTGCTGCACAACTTGTTATCTCTGATACGTTTGATGTCTAATGTAAAATAATTATGCTGTACTACTTTAACTAAACGCAAAAGACTATCTAGACTCAAAAGACTCTAATTCTACACTAGACAGGTGGCCTTGAATTTTAGTTTTATTTTTGCATTTACTGGTAAAACGCAAGCACCATGCCGTAACTCGAATAAGCTTAGTAAAAGAGCTGAATTTTAGAAATAAACTTTCATCTAATGAATTGTTTTCAACCACGGATGCAGTAACCTTTCTTTGTTTTCTGAAACCAGGCAGCTTGTCATAGGTGAGCTGTTGACAAGGCTTAGGCCAGGTGGACTTGTTTTGTAACAACCAACCTGGACCCCACCAAGAATTATGGTGTACAAGCTCCTGAGGTGAGATTCCACGTGATGCAGAATCAGCTGGATTCAATTCAGATGGCACATATCTCCAAAACTCTGGGGAAAGTGTATTTTGTATCTCACTAACCCGATGAGATTCAAATACCTTTAGCAGGTGTGGTTCTGTTCGCAACCAGCACAGTACAACAGATGAGTCACTTCACGCCCATAGGTGCCTTAACAAATCAGTAGTTGAACGCAGACAATCCGATACGCGTTTTAAAAGACGAAATAACAACAAGGCCCCTGACAGTTCAAGCTTGGGAATAGTAAGTTTTTGTTTAATAGGCGCGACTCTTGTTTTAGACATAAGAAAATATATGGTCACCCTACCATCAATATAGACACACCGTATATAAACACACGCCGCGTATGCTGACTCAGATGCGTCGCAAAATCCGTGCAGATCAAAATGCTTGACATCTTTTGATAAAACCTTTCGTGGAATCAACAAATTAGTTAGATAACTTAAATGTTGACAAAAATATTGCCACTCATTGACAATGAAATCGGGAGGGGTCTCATCCCACTGTATACCCGATTTCCATACTTGTTGCATTAGTATTTTAACCTTAATGATGCACGGAGCCAGCTAACCGTTTGGATCATAAATACTACTAATTTTTGATAAAATTTATCTTTTCGTACATTTATTAGAATTTATAGATACCTGGTAACTAAAGTTGTCCGTAACTGGATTATATTTGAAACCTAATATTTTAAGTGATGTATTTTTTATCTTCAGCGAATTGAAGTTCACAAAAATCTGATGGCAAATCCGATAGCAGTTGCGGTTGGTTACTAGTCCATTTACGAAGTTCTAGGCCCCTAAGGATAACAAATCAATGAGCTCAGCATTCAACTCAAGAGCCTCTGTAAGAGAGCCTGCTCCAGTCACCACATCGTCGACGAAAATGTCCCTTTGTAATACCCGCGACGCGCGAGAGTGGGTTTTTTCACCTAAAGTGGCAAGCTCGTGTAAGCACCGCATTGCCAAAAATGGAGCCGAAGTGACACCGTAAGTCACTGTGTTAAGCTGATATTCTTGTATGTCATCGTTCTCGTCTCTCCATAATATCAATTGAAAATTACGGTCATCCGGATGAACAATTATTTGCCGATACATTTGACGGATGTCCGCAGAGAACACGATTTCATGTAAACGAAAATGGAGAATAATGTCTACTATATCTTGTGGAAGTTTAGGTCCAGCTAACAAAATATCATTTAAAGAGTTTCCCGTGTCGCTTTTTAAAGAAGCGTCAAATACACAACGAATCTTATTGGATTCTTTTTTATACACCCCGTGGTGAGGGATGTAGTATTTTGGGGAACGTTGCGCAGTTGTTGGTTCAACTGGTTGCATGTGGCCTAGATTGTTATATTCTCGCATAAAATCTTTATATCTTTCTTTTAGTGTTGGATTTCGTTCGAACCTCCTTTCTAATGAAAATAATCTATTCATTGCTAAATTCCTAGTTTCTCCCAAAGTATGGTCACCTTGTTTAAAAGGTAAGCGCACGACAAACCTACCATCCTGAGTACGCGAATGCGTTTTGCATAAAGTGATTTTCACAGTAGATATCATCTGGGTGTTGTATTGTAACTTTAGATACTTCCTCAATTTCCCAAAAACGCTTTAAAGTTTGATCTACATTAACGACACACGAAAACGAATGAATATTATTATTTAAATTTTCGCAATTAAAATCACCCATTAGAACCCAACCGAATAGGGTTTCAAACGCAATAGGTAAATTATCCCCAATAACTAATTTATTCCCTTTAAAAATGCGACCGCATACTCCAGCACCCAACAATACGTCTATTGGAGACCTAATGTTACATTGCGGATCGGCAAGCGTCAAGTGTTCAAAATGTTTTAAGAAGTTATTATGAAATGACGCTGTAGGCAGTTCACACGTAATACGCGGCAAAACATAAGTGTCAATGCACAAAGTCGAGTTATTATTACTCGGACATAAGTAAAGTTTCAATTGCCCCTTTACGTTAGAATTAATTGCAGCGCCTATGCCTGTTACAGATATATCCGCTTTATTATACCGAGCGTTCAATCGTTGCACACAGTTCATTGAAATAAAGTTAGTCATGCTGCCAGGATCTAGTAAAGCGCGCGCCTTTTGAATGCGGCCGTCGCGTGCGATCGCTATGTTAATGGTAGCCGTCGCAAGTAGCGATTGGCGTCGGCCACTCGCTGAGCTCGCGCCATGCGATACGTATGAGTGTGAAAGAGATGATTGCACGGCTTGTGTTGTAGCGCTGTTAGCACGTTGGAAGCTGGAATCGTTGTTGATCGTCGATGTATGCAGTAATGCGTTTTCTGTAGAATCACATTAATTAATATTATTTGACACATCAGTAGCCCGATGCTCTGTGGTTTGATTATTATCATTTAATTGAATAGTGTTTACGGGGATTTGATCATTCGAAATATGCAACATCGTATTATGTTTTCGTTTGCAAATTTGGCATCTAGACTTAGAAAAACAGTTACAAATAAACCCGATGAGGCCGTTAACAATTAAAACATAAATTATTTGTACTCACAAAATTAAACCGAGAACTTGTGCCCATGTTTAAAAACTTTGAGCACTTAAATAAATAGTGAGAACTATTGCATAATGGACAGCTGTTATTATTACTTCGATTCGGTTTGTTCAACTCAAGTGACTGATTATTATTATTTGTTGTGGTTAAGAACGCTTTATGCACATTAACTTTGTTGTGGGGAACAGATTTATTCCCGCTGTGGGATGCATATAAGCCTGAAGTTTCCAACGTTTTACAAATGTTATTTAACAATGTTATAAGCTGGTCAAATGTACATATCGTTACATCTTGGTGCGCAAGTTCGAATTTGGAACGCAAATCATTATCTAGTTTGCGTACGAAATTGTGTAATAAAAGCAAAGACCACTCACTGACAGGAAAGCCAAGACTCGTGAGGCCACGCGTATTTTCCTGAATATTACTTATGAAATTACGTAACTGAGAAACATTCTTAACGGAAACGATAGGTAAGGATAACATTGCGCTCAGATGTGAGTCGGCTATCATTCTCTTGTCATCATACCTATTTATCAATATCTTACGAGCCTCTTCATAATTCTGAGGAATATTAGTTAAGTGTTTAACTAAGTTTAAAGGCTCGTGTGTAAGACAACTGAGTAGATAATGTTTCTTTTGAACAGGACTTAGTGATTTATTATTATGTATCAAGCTATCAAATAGGTTTATAAAACTCTGAAAGTCACATTAATTTCCAGAGAAGTGAGTTAAATTAATTCTAGGTAAATTTATATTGCCTTCGCAATTACTCGTAGACTGAAAACTAGATTTTAAACCAACATCCAACAAATAGGAGAGAATTGACTGATATTTAATTTTTACTTCTAGAAATTTATCTTCGAAATTAAGAAACCTTTCTTGCAATGATGTCACTTGTTCCGTGTTCGGTGTATATAGGCTCAACAAACTAAAATAACAACCCTCAACATTTTCTTTTATTGCGTCTAACTCGGCACACTTTAATTTAAACTTTTCGATTTGTAATGGATCTATCAAATCTTTAGAAGTAATTAAATCATGAAGATTAACAGTTTTCTCAGTGTAAAACTCAAACTTTACAACCAGCATCTGATTATTCTTAGACATTTTATACGTTAAATAACAATCAAGTAAGAACGTAATAATGGCCGCCGTTCGCCACGCGTATTTTAACACAATCCGGCTCGAAGAACCAAATTTTGTTTAGGATTGACTACAACCACTTATCTGAGTATGAGGAGACGTTGGAGACCGTTTTTATGTATTTTTGGACCACAACTTAATATTTTCTTCTACTTTTTGTTAGACGCGCGCGCACTCGTTACCGGTGTTTTTGAGAGAGAGGAAGGAATGGGCGGGGGAGGGAAAGATGGCGGGTGATTGTGTCAACCAATCAAATAGGCCCGTCTAACTTTTTAATTTGACGTTCCCTTTTACTTAACATAGTCCTTTATATATTGTCTCGTTGGTCGCGATGTTTGCAAGTGTGACTTCCGATCGGGAGGTCCTGGGTTTAATTCCCGGGTCGAGCAATACTAAATTTTCTAATTTAGTTTTAGGCAGTCGTAGCTCGGAGTTTAGATATGTACTCGGTATATGGCAGGCAATAGGCTATTCGCCACCTATTCCATAGTGGGACGTAAACGTAACTGGTGAAACGTGGACATGTTCCACGTTCCTCTGTCTACTTCTTCAGAGATTACAGGCGTGATGTTACGTTATATAGCTTTTTTTTACATTCCGACACAGAACAAATACTTATGATCATCACACTGATTTAAAGTGTGTCATCATCATCATCAGCCTATTTCCGTCCAATGCTGAACACAGACGCACTGAGCTCGATCTCCAGCTCCACGCATCCAACCGCTGCCAGCCACTTTGCATATGTTGTCACTCCACCTAGCCGGAAGGCGTCCTACACTACGTTAAAATGTGTACTGGGTTGAAATCTAACGAGCCAGTAATCAAAAATATGTAGCGATAAAACGAACTGCGAATATATGGTCACCTTTGAAATTATCTGAATGTAATTATTATTAATAGGTTCTTAACTCGTAGGGCATTCGTAGCGGCGCGCTACAGCGTAGTGCGTCGTAGCCGATAACCGAACAAGACGTAGCAGAACACGTATATTATGATTATTACTATACTAGACAAATAATGGAATAAAAACGTGATGGACATCAAATATCTGACTGGCCCGTTGGTGCAATTGTCAATGAACCTGACTGTTGCACCCGGGGCAGGGTTGTGGATTCAATTCCCACCCAGAATAAATATTTGTGTGATGAGCACGAGCATTTTTTCTGTGTTTAGGTGTAAAAATAAAAACAATATCTATTTAAGCTATCTATATACATATTTATATGTATACTATATATGTACTATAATTTGTCAACCGTCTGGTTACTATACCACAAGCTCTTTTCAACCTTACTTTGGGATCAGATGGGTACAGACTATTATTAAATTCAAGTTACGTTTCAAGTTTTTAAAAGTTCTTGAAACTAGTTATCCTGCTTGTGCGTGGTATAGATTACTTGGATATATGATGTTATCTACAATAAATAAATAAATATATAGGAGTATACTTAAATATAAAATTCTCGATAGGTGTAGTTCTACTACTAATTCCCAATTTTATATGTTGTATTACTACTCTCCTACTCGAGATATTGCTTTTTGATGTGCGTAAAGTCTAGACGCTGAACTGCTAAATCTAATACACGATGACCACGATGCCCCGCAATACAAGAGGAAGCCGTATCCAATGGCATAGACTGAA
Source organism: Jemadia pseudognetus (assembly GCA_018244755.1). Lineage (NCBI taxonomy): Eukaryota > Metazoa > Arthropoda > Insecta > Lepidoptera > Hesperiidae > Jemadia > Jemadia pseudognetus. The sequence goes on along the minus strand of DWTO01003251.1, from coordinate 5,100 downwards.
TATATAGAAGAATTGATATGTGTGTCGAAATGTAAAAAGTTATTGCCGAGCAGACGATTTCGATAATATCTCTGCTTGCGTCGACGACGAAGAAATCGATTCGAACTCCAACTATTACTCGGAGTCGGGAGTTTCAACAGATCAAACTTTTCCTAACAGGAACAATTTTGGGAGAACCTCGAAATCGTTGAGTTCAATTAAAAGTTAAAACTTTGTAATGTTGTCAGCAAATTTTTTGTTATGTCAGATAATCCGTATCATAGCCTCCACTGTTTTCAGAGAAGTACATATGTCGCTCATTTATATAATGTACTGTTGACGCGTCCTTTAACGTTGGTCAGTGTTAGTGCTGGTGGAAAGCCTTACTTTACGTCTGCCAACTGGGAAGAAGGCGTGATAATAGACACGTATTTACGATCTGGTCAGACACATCAGGTGTCGAGGTAAACTGTTACTTGACATCTGACATAAACAATAATCTTATCCTAGTTACGCACCGTCTACTTTTGTTATAAGGTTCTTCTGAAGAACATTCTTATGCCTTGTCCTCATTTTGTCTAAACGTAAAATAAACGTCATTTTATTCTATCAAATCTTCATTTACACCTCAGGATAGCTTCAGTCTACTGAGGTATAATTTAACATATAGGTACGTGTTAGAGTTTTCCATATTGTCTACTAAGTCGCGTGAATTCTTACAATTCAACCATTGCCACCGCAGCGAACTATCATCTATTTGGTCAGAGAAAACCCATACCAACTATAACAACTACTACATATAATGATTGATGATAAATGATAATGGAACCGAAATACGTGCATATGCGACGTGTTTCATGGAAAGCAGTTCCCTGTACACTATCAACACGTAACTTAATTACTGGGACCATCCTCGTTCGAGTCATACCTCTAATGACATCAGCAACAGCGGATGTTATTCGATACGAACATGCATCCTTGCAAATGGAACGTGTAAAACCATTCGCACGTTATTTCCGCAACGTTCCGAAACATGAAAATCCGTAAGTTATTGAATAAGTTTGGAACGGCTCCGACAATTGAAACGGCGCAATCGTTCCTCCAAATTACACGCAACAACGACCGGCGGGCAGCCGGATGTATCTAAATTTGATTAATGTATGTATCTAAATTTATATGATGGCTTGGGACATCTTCGCACATAACCGTTTGAACCAAAAGTAGGCTTGTGTTAAGATAACCAGACGGCTGGTAAACTAAATATATACATATAAATCTATACATTATATAGATACTTATTTACACCTAGACCCATATAAATGCTTGTGGTCGCAAATATTTGTTCTAAGTGGGAATGGAATCTACGAGAATGTGCCAGCTTTTGACTAAACTCGTTTCGCTGGGTGACGTAGATAACATATTTATATTATATGACTCTAAAATAAAATGCGGCTAACAGTCGTATAACCACAGTTACGAAACTGACAGGAAAGCTGTGTACCACTTGAAGTCGATTTTGAAACAGAACTTAAGAGGAATTAACGATTGATATTATTTCAGTCCCACACACATCACCGCAGCAGCTTACACTCGTTTCAGTCAGAAACTAGTTTTAAAGGTGTGATAGTCACAAGAGTGGGAATAGTTTTAACGGTTACTTATTGGATGAAAGTTATGAATGTAAAAGAACTAACTCACGCCTGTAAGGATAGAGATACTTGGCATTTGGTGCTCTCTGCCTGCCCTGTACGGGGCGTGATGATTTATAATAATAATATAATGTATGAACAAACGACGTAATTGAAACGACGGTTGTATATACAATGGTAATATCACTAATTTACCGCTCCAACCCCCTCGCTACGTCCATTAACTCGCTCGCTTTTATAACGAATAGAATTCGTATAATAGCTGTAAATTACTTGTTATCGTGACAGGAACCGGTTTACATAGTAAAGAAGACGATCTAGAAATTTCTTAAGTCAGTACTAGTGCCGAACGACGAGAAATTGTCATCTTAGCTCTTGTTTAATAAAAGGCTTGGCTAACAGGGAGACAGCCCAACAGATTGTAAGCGGTTACTGTCGCCTGTAGCCATCTTCAATGTCAGAGTTACCGATGTGTTACTGTCACACATTATAATTATCATTTATTTTATTTGTAATACCTAGTTGAATCACCATCTACGTTACTAAAGGAGTTCGACACTTTTAAATTGTGGTATTCTATTATAATATTCATTTCAAAGTAAGATTATAAATATTATTGAGTCTAAAATCCGACCAAATATTGGGAGGTACTTGACATTTTCAGTTAAATTTTCTAAGTGATGGGTGTACACGTCACTCTTGAGTGTTCGCGACGCAGCTAAAGCACGGGGCGCATTTCAAATCGGCTTTAATGTGATGTTGGCACAGAGTCACATTAATATTTAACGCGTCCCTAAACTTTAATAGAAACCCATTAGCATCACACTGACGTAACTTACTTTGGCTTGATAATACAAACATATTACAGGTTGTAAAAGGTTCCAAGCTCCGTATTATAAGCCCAAGCGAACCGCCTTTGTTAACAACAATAAAGATAAATTCCAAGAACTCGAATCGAAGACTTGGTGGTTACGATGCCACCTATGCCCTCTGTGGATCAAAGTTAAAAATCAATCGGCACAAAATTACAATATATTGTAATCATATATGAATACATCGCCAACGCAGCATGAAGTTCTTCTCCACAGAATTCTCTAAGGCGAGTGAAATGTGCCCACCCGCATTAGTTCAGCGCGTTAGACAGGGCTTTAAGCCTTTTCATTGTTAGAGCAGACACGTGTCTAACAACAAAAAGGTTAACGATTACAATAGAACAGACATTATCTTTGTATGATAGTGTAATACATTGACACAAATAGGATTTACAACACACTGAAGTGCGGATAATACGGACATTTAACAAATACAATACATTTTTAATACGCAAATTCCATTTTCTCAATGTCAAATCAAATAGTAATTGTTAATAAAAAGTCGGTAATAATAAACAAAAGTAGCCAGAGAGATAAACTAGAATTAAAAAAGGCCAAAATAATTTTATTAAAGTGATCAGTCAGATATTATACAACATATTATAAGAAGAACACTCGGACAACAATGATTTTGAACAGTCTTCCAAGCATAAAGTTAAATGCATACCCAAACCGGATAGGATTTGACACGACAGACAAAAATATCATTACCACCCTATCCCCGAAGAGGTAGGAAGACCATGTACATGTACTCTGACGTATCACTAGCTACGTTTGCGTCCCACCATGGAATAGGCCTGTGGCATAAACCAGGGCCAAATTCAGACTTCGGGCCGCTATTAAGATCCAGTAGTACCACAGTCGAGATTAGAACCCAGGAACTTTCGATAAACAGTCACGTTTACTACAATTTGGCCAACGGGATCAATTATGATGGAATTTATTTATTTATTATGTAAAACGCACTCTCCGTTAATAGATTTCGACATAGAACTGTGCTGAACGTTGTTCAGTGTCCTGCGTGAGATGTTTCACCCCTGTGCAGGCCGAGCGTAATTCGATCAATTGATTTGCGATACAAGGCTAGCCTGGTGTCGCAGGCGTTCGATGTCATAACTCAATTAGTACCGCCGTCGCCAGCCGGGAATAAATTAAATATCACACCTAACGTAACGCCACTTCACACATGTGTCTCTTGGAATAGGAAACTGAAGGATTTCAACGTATTTCATACTTGTCATTATTTTGTAATATTAGGACATGTACGCGAATGGCCATCTGATCCCAAAGTAAGCATCAAAAGAGCTTATTTTAAAGTAACCGCACGGCTGATAAGCTAACTTTAAATCTATACTTACATGGATATTTTTTTACACCCAATTACAGATCTAAATATTTATTGTGGATGGAAATTGAACTAACCACTGGAAAAAAGGGCCTGTCATCTAACTAAAAATAATAATGTATAATTTATTCACATTTATTATTATGTCAACACTACCGCTCCTGGTCAAATAGGTCAGATAATGGCTGGAGGGCGAGTCAGAAGACATCGAATTCGACTTCAGTACACAAAGAAAGTGACGAATATATAATGTGCAGGTAATTTATGTAGATATAGAATATATTCGGTACTCGGTACTTTGTGCTCAGCACACAAGGAGTCTTTGCCTCTTCAATAGCAAGCCACTGAGCTCAATCTGCAGCTCTCCAGTTACAATCACTCCTACATTGCGTGTATAGAAACTCCAACTAACTGGAGGGTGTAATGGGTACAATGAAACGTTCAATTAATTGATTAAGAACCAATTATACATCTATGTACCCAATTTACCTGGCCGACAGTTACCCGACGCTAACGAAGGTGGTAATCTTAAACCTAAGTCGGATAATTGCATCTACATACGTACAAAGAATTTATCATGTATTGTACATTATTGTACAGATTACGGTGGTACTTTTACATTTAAAATAACCACGTATCATCTCGCTTGTAATCCCCGAAGAGGTAGGCAGATGAGTGTATTACGCACCTACGTTTCATAAGCTATGTTTGCTTCCCATAATAGTATATAGGTGGTTAACTTATTAACATATACCGAGCACACATTTAGTTTACAGTTAAATATCATACACATTTTGTATTTGTATAACATAAATGGTTAAATGTAGGAGTATACTACACTCCTCTGCTCTATCCTTCAGATAGACTCGGAGCATAGCTCACACCATAGCCCGCTGAGCGACCTTGAACTGGTGGAGCAGGCGCACTATGAGCGTCCACGTCTCAGCTCCGTATGTCATGACAGGTAGGACGCACTGGTTGAAAACTTTTGTTTTAGGGACTGCGGTATGAATGACGAGAAGACTCCTCGTAGTTTGCCAAATGCTGTCCAGCCCAGCTGGATCCTCCTCTTGGCCTCCCTCTCCAAATTGTTTCTACCTAACTGCAATGTGTGCCTACCCAAGGTATGTGTATTCCGAAACAATTTCGAGAGGATGACCATTTACGATAATAGGTCTCGGATCTACGTGTCTATTTATCATGATTTTGGTTTTACCTAAATTTATGCCGAAACCTAATCATCGCGAGGTCGATG